>CAMZMU010000040.1:52128654-52397321 GCA_947311845.1 Poa pratensis | reverse complement strand
CCCCCCCCCCCCCCCCCATTTTGCACCAAATTTGGTCAATCTAACCACTTTTAGTTGCTAAATCTCCCTCACACACATCTTCTACATCCATGGCATAGATCTACCTTCTAAAATCTCTCCCACACCTAGATCTATAGATCTACTTTTTCCCTCCCTTCTCCAACAAGCTCTAGCTCGTCGACTTGTCGTCGCTCGCGGTCATCTATCTCTCGTGTGTAAGGTGACTATATGGATTGGATTATGTAAATAAATGAAATTGTGAGATTTGGGTGAGAATGTGATCTAAATAAATGAAAATGTGAGATTTGGGTGGATGTGAGATGCGTCTTCCGTCCAAAATGATGCGACATGAAAATGAGTTGCCAAATGTTGTCGAAACGTTGATTCGTTTCCGTTTCGGCAAAACTTTGGTAAACTTCTCGGTCCCATTTGTAGGGAGGTCATGCCGAAATTTTGCGTGACAACAACTACTGAGATGGTAATTCTACCTAATTATTTTGCTTATATGTGTACCGTCGTACGTGCAGGTGATAATGGTCAGCATGAGCGAAAGGAAAGTGGACAGATATCTGAGACACGCGACGGAGGACATGTACAAAAATGAGGAGAGGAGATAAGATGTCATGTCGAAAATGCAAGCTAATGACCTTGCACCACCCTATTCCGTGTGTAGTGCGGGATCACCTGCTCATGCGTGGTTTCATGGATGGCGCCCCTTGGATGATGATGAAGATGATGTGGAGGTCCATGCGGCGCCGATGGCAGTACATGACGACGAAGGGCATCATGACATGATGATTGTTGAGAATAACAACGAGGGGAAGAAGACGAAGAGCCTACCGCACATGACGAGAGAGAATGTTGTTGATGCGGAGACGCAGACGCCGCTAACTACGTTCTTGCAGGACCCTCATTTGCAAGAACTGCTTGTAAGGCCGACGAGTAACAATAGAGCTGCTGCTAGAGAGAAATCTAAGTTGGGGCAACTTGAGATAGATTCGAATACTCCGTTGTATCCAGGTTGCAGGCCTGAGGACTCCCGCTTGAAAGTATCTCTCGATGTTCTGCAGATGAAGGTAAAACACCATTGGACCGACGCTAGCATCGACGCTAATCTGCTATACTGGAAGAATGTCCTTCCGGAGAAGAACATGTCCTAAGAGTCTAGACGAGGCCAAGAAAGTCGTGTGCCCTCTTGATTTACCGCACGAAAGATACCATGTATGCATCAATGATTGCTATTTTTCGGAAAGAGGACGCGGACAAGACCACATGTCCAGTGTGCAATGCTGCTCGATACAAGAAAGGGAGGAAAGACTCCTCGAAAGTTGTGTGGTACTTTCCGCTCATTCCCCGTGCAGAGGTATTTTCAGGACCCCAAGGAAGCAAAGCTCATTCGCTGGCACGCGGATAGAAAGAAGTCAGTGCTACAAGATCCGAAGCGGATTGATAATGACACACCCTTCGGATGCAACCCAGTGGAAAGCATTAGACGGTTACGATAAAAATTTCGGGGCAGAGTCAAGGAACATCAGGTTGGGTGCGAGCACCGACGGACTCAACCCATTTGGCAAACAGAGCAGCACACATAGCACCTGGCCAGTGTTTGTGTGGATATACAACCTCCCCCCTTGGCTTTGCATGAAGAGGAAGTACATTCACATGAGCATGCTCATTCAAGGGCCGAAACAACCAGGCAGCGACATCAATCTGTATCTGAAGCTACTGAAAGATGAGTTGGACACGTTATGGGCGCCGGAAGGGGTCATCACATGGGACGCCGTCGCTCAAGAGTATTTCCCATTGAGAGCGCCTTGCTCTGTACGGTGCACGATTTGCCCGGCTGCGATATGTCTCGGGCCAGGTGGTTCAAGGACACCATGCGTGCGTCAGGTGCATGGACGGTACCTGTTACCTACAGCTACCGAAAGAGGGGTCTTCGAAAACCGTCTACATGGGGCACCGAAGGTGGCTAGCTAATAAGAAAGACCCGTGGAGAAAGCGTGGAGACCTGTTCAACAATGAAGATGAGCATCGAGGACCTCCACGTAAGAGAAGCGGCGAAGAGATCAAAACACTTCTGGATAACTGGAAAGAGTGCCCTGCACCGGGAAAGAAGAAGAAGGCACCAAAACCGCTCCTGGATGTATGGAAGGCGAGGTCCGTGTTTTGGGACTTGCGTACTGGCCCATTCTCTCGTACGCCTAATTGCCTTGATCTAATGCATATCACGAAGAATGTGTTCGAGAGTTTGTTTGGCACCGTGGTCAACATGGCGGAGAGGACCAAAGATGGGCCGAAAGCAAGGCGCGACTGATATATTATGGTTTAAGGGAAGAGCTTCACGGGGGACCCAGAAAAGGCCGGGGGAAGATCAGTCGGATGAGGAAACGGACGGTCACAGGGACAAAAGGGTTAAGAGGAATAATGACTATTATTGCCCCCCCTCCAGCTGCACTCTGCACGAGAATGAGATCGATCAACTCTTCAAGTGCCTTCTAGGAGTCAAAGTGCCTATCGGTTACGCGGGGTTGATAAGCAGATACCTAGACCCGAAGAAAAAATGCTTCAGCGGGATGAAGTCTCATGACTGTTACGTGATGATGACGCAGATCTTTCCGGTTGCAATCAGAGGGATAATGGACAAGCACGTCCGTGAAACACTTTTTGGCCTCTGTAACTTTTTCGACGTCATCTCTCGAAAGTCGATCACCCGGAAGCAGCTCGATAGGCTGCAGGAAGAGATCGTTGTGATACTATGCGAGCTTGAGATTTACTTCCCGCCGCATTCTTTGACATCTGTGTGCATCTATTGGTCCATATCGTGGATGATATAATCCATCTCGGGCCGCTGTTCCTGCACAATATGATGCCGTTCGAACGGTTGAATGGGGTCATCAAAGGATTTGTTCGTAACAGGGCCCGTCCGGATGGAAGCATCGTCCAAGGCTTTCTCACCGAAGAGTGCATCTCTTTCTGCACGAATTTTCTAGAACTCGAGAACCCTGTTGGTTTGCCCGTAAACAAGCACCTCGGCAAGCTACTTGGATCAGGTCACAGAAATGGCCGGAGGGATTTGCATGTGGACTTTGAAGGTCGACGCGCCGACTTTGACAGGGCCAACTTAGTAGCACTACAACACATTGATATGGTTGACGATTATTTGACAGAGCACCAAAACTCAATTAGGAAGAAGTATAGTGATAGAGGCAAGACGAGAACGGAGGGAGAAATAATCAGAGAGCACAACTCCTCTTTCGCGGGTTGGTTCAAAGAACGGCTTAAGGCTAATCCGCCGCCAATGATCTCGGAGGATGACATCCTCTTATTCGCATTGGCACATGGACCCTGACCAACCTCGTGACGTTTCAAGCGTATGATATCAACGGGTTCACATTCTACAGGGAAGAAGGACAAAAACTCTGATTATCAGAACTCAGGGTAACGATGGAATCCTACACTGGTGACGTGCTGACAAGATACTACGGAAGGATCGAGGAGATATGGGAGCTAAACTACTCTGGAGAGAAGGTGCCGATGTTTCGCGTCAGATGGGCTAAGAACGTCACTCCCGAAGACCGATATTTCATCACCATGTCCATACCCTCAGCCAAATCAAGCGCCAACGTCACCGCACAAAATGAGCCATGGGTACTGGCTAAGCACTGCACACAATGCTTCTTCATAACCGACCCGTCCAGGCCTAGCCGTGTTGTTGTGAGGAGAGGCAAAAGGAACATCGCCGGAATGGATGGAGTCGCCAATGAGGACGACTTTGACAAGTACGGTGACCCAAATATTGAAGATGACGACAACAATCAGGAAACATACACCACAAGAAGAAGCAGGACCACGGTACCACCCAAGTCAGCAGGTCCTCCGTACACAAGAAAAAGTCACAATGTCGGGCTAAATTTTGCAACATCGACCAAAAAAGGAAAGAAGATTGCCAAACATGATGATTGAAGCACTTATTATTTTGTATCCCTCATTTGTATAACTACGCACTTATTATTTTCTATCCTCGTGAAGCACACTTCTTGATATGAGAACAATATTGTATCCTCTCATTTGTATCCCTCTTATTGTATCTTGTGTGGACAAATTTTGACTTTTTTGAAAATTTTCAAAAAAATTAAAAACTTTCAAATAAATTAATTTTTTAAGTATGTGAACAATATGGTTGAATATATGTGAACAATTGTGCAATAAAACACTGTGTCTGTTTGAAAAGTTTGAAAAACAAAAAAAACTCCCAGGTTAGCTGTGGCGCACGGTTTGCGTACCTGTGGCGCACAGGACCGTGCGCCACAGATATCTTACCTGTGGCGAACAGCCGGGCCCACATGGTCTGTGCGTCACAGCTAAGCTTAGGGCCACTTACATGTGGGCCCGGCAAGCTGTCGCCCGCCTCTTCTCTCCAAATTTCCCCAAGTCTCGCCCGCCGTCGCGCCCTCCTCTGCTCGCGCGCGTACACCCACCCGCCCCCTCTGCTCGCCGTCGCCGTCGAGGGCCTCCACGCCACACTGCGCCCATCTGCTGCCACGGCGACCACGCCGTGCTCGGCCCCTCCCACTCTCCTTCCGGCCCGGCCTCTTCTCCTACACGCGCTCGGCCGCGCTCGGACCCGCGCATCCAACTCCACGCCGGTGCGCCTGTCTGCAGCCCCCCGTCCGCGCCCGAGCACCTCCACACCACCGTCGATGTCCCCCTCCCTTCCTTCCCGATGTGCTCCCCTCTCCCTCCCCTCCAACGGGCTGCACCATAGGTGTTTGCTCAAATGACCAAGTGAATTTTTGCTACAGTTTGCTAGGATTCCTTGCTGTTAGTTGATGATTCCTTGCTGATTACTTGCTGCTAGTTGTTGCTAGTGTTGTGCTAGGAAAATTTGAGTAGATGAAAAAATTTGGAGACAAAAAATTTCAGAAATTTTGCTAAGTATATATGGTCATGTTTTAAACACGCCTTGTAAAATGATAGAATTATGGTGCTATAAGTGTTCGAAATCGTATGTATGTGGTTTATCATGAAGTACTATCATAGTACAAGAGAATGAAATGCAGATAAATATGGATGTGAATTTTATAGTTCCACATGTTCTAGCTGGTGTTGCATGTGAATTTTGATGGAATATGGATGTATATTGATGTGATGGATGTGAATGTGTGGATGGATGTGGATTTATATGGATGGATGCATGGTGTGGATGTTTTTTATTATTGTTACTAGAGAGTTGCTGAAATTTGCCGAAAATGTTGATCATTCCGTTTCGGCAAATTTATCGCACTTCATAGCTAGACTTTTTTAGCAAAGGTCATGGCGATTTTTTTCGTTTTGTTTTATGTTACTAATACCGTGCTATTTACTAATTTGTGTAGACATGGCGGACAACGACGAAGCCGGTGGTTCTGGGGCTCATGCCCGTTCGAAGAAGAAGACTTAGAGAACCACTACCTGCAATATTTCTCGCAAGATCCCGTTGACGACACGACCGGGAGATGATATGAGGCCTGTGAGGATGCGGACAAAACCACCACTGACACGGCGGCACCGGCACAGATGTACCTCAGGTAGCGCCGCCAAGCGTTAGCGGAAGGATAGGCGCCAAAACTTGGTGGGCACCGGCCGACTAGAAATCCAGAGGTGGACGCCACCAGTGGTTTACCTGTGGCGCCTGAGATACATGCAAGGGGCTTCGGCAACAACTGAGCGCCATTGCTCGAGAAATGTGCTCGATCAATGACGGGCCCTAAGGTACAAAGCCAAACAACCTCTGGAAAGGTCCTCTCGTTCGGAGGGTCCACATCGTACAAGTTCCCGAAGCCGTACAAAACCTAGATATCAGAATAACATAGTAAACACAGCTGCCCTCGGCAAGATCAGCAAAGGCTTAGGCTCTTGGAAATATAGGCTAGGCAGATGCTTGATAAAGATTGCAATTTCGAGGAGGTTCACTGCCGCTATCCCCAAATTTAGCGAACGAATGGACTACTTTCAAGGACGTCAAGAAACACCCAGAAGGATTGCCAACGGGTGGGGGAAGGAAATGCGGGATAAGAACATAGGTGACCACACTCTTGGAACCCGTGGTTATGCCGGAAAGCAGCCCAAATGGGACAAGAGGACGCAATCGTAATCCTGATGAGGAGAACCCCTGGGATAAGTTCACGGACCGTTGGCACGCAGAACGATGAGGGCCGATACAAGCCTGATAAGGAAACGGGGAGCTCAAGACGGGAAAGAAGGTTTTGGACCTTGAGAAGAAGATTCTGGTAAGGAATTTACCAGTTTAAAATGCTTCTAATCAAGTCCATTAAATTATGTAGCACTCACGTCGTTTCTAAATGGTTCACATTACTTCTCCAGGAGGAAGAAAAGGCGCAATCTACTCAAACCTCCTCCGAGGGTTTGTCGAAGCTCCCGTATTGGGACACTCCTTTTGTCAGGGCGTACAACCAGGTGAAGGAAAGGCCAGCGACAGAACAGCCGCATCGTGGCCATGTGGTAGGCGCCGGTAAGCATCACAAACACCCTTACTATTATCCTGTTGAGGCCAAGGAGCTGCGAAAGGAGAGGAAGAGGTTCGAGCAGATGGATATAAAGGCGGCTGTAGATAAGGAGGTGCAAGCAACCGTGCCCGGGTTAGTCCAAGAACAAATGGTGCAGTCGCTCAGTGCCATCATGCCTAGCCTGGTGCAGTCGGTCAAGATTTGGATGCAAGAAGGGCAACAAGGGCCGTTTAACATGCCAGCTTTGTCGCAAGCAACTCCAACAATCAGGCGCCTACGATGGATGTTCAGCCGCCAACCCTACTTGTGGTAGGGAGGATGCGACGCCGGCCACCATCAATGAAGTTGCTAAAGGGGTTTCGCCAGCCAGCGTGCATCTTAGCAGCCCCTCCATCATCTCTTCCACGTCCGCCAGTGGTCCAACGCCATTAGCCGAGCTCGAAGCTCTCACGGTAATCAAGCGTCGCAAGTCTCAACAAAGTGCATGTTTAACCACGTGATGCACATAGTGCCTATGGCCCCTACCGTGTTTCGGATAAATATTGATCGGGTGCTCCCGGGTTGCAATGACTTTTATCCTCCGAGTCAACCCGCAGATGCCGAATCCGAGTTAACCATCCATGGGATGCTTGGGTTATTACCTGACATGGCCAAAGGCACTGATCCG
The DNA here is from genome assembly GCA_947311845.1 of Poa pratensis. NCBI lineage: Eukaryota > Viridiplantae > Streptophyta > Magnoliopsida > Poales > Poaceae > Poa > Poa pratensis. The sequence continues at coordinate 52,390,145 of CAMZMU010000040.1, read as the reverse complement.
TTTGGACCCTCCTATCACCTGCACCCCGCCACAGCCAACACTGGTAGGGTCGGCAAATCAAGAACAGGCACCAGACATCTGGCAGATCCTATCACTAGCTAGCATGACTCCATTTCCAGGGCTAGTCATTCCATCCCTCCCGGTGGTTGATCCTGTCGATACAAGGCAAAGCGAGGATGATGACCACAACGACTTGATGGATCATGATTATGATGACGGAGGACTACACAACGATCACGATCTTCAGGCTCCTCCTCAATGCTCTAAGCGTCGTCTGTTCAATCTCAAGGAACGCTGAAGCTGCCCCCTTCACCGAGGATCAACAAGGCAACAAGCCTTTCAGCCAGGAGACACTCCTCAAGGCGGTCATGCCGACGATTCAGAAAGGGAGTACCGTCCCTCTCACAGCGGCAGAGAAGAGGCGTAATAAAGGACGGAAAAGGAAAGTGAAGGGTGATTTTGCCTCCAGCAGCCAACCAGCGCCGGCGACCAAGGAGCCGTTGCGGGCTAAGGACAACGCAGGCGTCTCCAAATGGCATTCGTTTCATGAGTTGGCTAAACCGATCCAGCCGCCGAGACTATCCAAACTCCTAACTGGGGATATGAGGAGTCTCCATGAAGGTATTCATCGTGTGGAGAAACTTCTTCTCAACGCCTCAGATCCATTGTACCCGCTTTACCCGGTAAAGGTACCAAAGAACCTTTGCTATGCCATGAATACCCGCGAATGTATTCTTCCTGAGATTTGAAGAGATCTTTGATATGTACCATATGAAACGACTCCCCATATGCTTCGTCCGCCTGCTTGCTCTCATATGCAGTACCAGGTTATGAAAGAGGAAACCCGGTCATAGCGATAATGGACCCCTACCACCTGCAAGAGGGCCACCTGAACCACAATGATGGTGCGCGAGAAGCGGCAGAGTACATACAGAAATTCTTCATGGACAATCAGGACAAGAAATCCATTCTAATGCCATACTTTCCTGAGTAAGTCATTCGCTAGCCGCCATTACATGCTTTTCGTGGATTTACGTCCATACAAAGGTTAATTTGAGTATGATGGTCTCCTTTTGTGCAGGAACAAATACTGCTTCCTCATTATTGCGTTCCCGCAATGGTCGGATGCCATTTAGTAACATGAAAATTTCTACAACCATATTTTCCGCTCTCATAATAATTTTCAGTAGCATCATGAACAAAATTAACAATATAGCTATCACATAAAGCATTCTTATCATGATCCACATGCACAAAAGTATCATTACTCTCCACATAAGCATAATCAATTTTATTAGTAATAGTGAGAGTAAAACTATCACAACCATCATTGTATTCATCATAAATTTCAGGCATAGTATAATCATAATAAACTTTATCCTCCATAGTAGGTGGCACCAAAATACCACTATCATTATAATCATCATAAATTGGAGGCAAAGTATCATCAAAGAAAATTTTCTCCTCAAAACTTGGGGGACTGAAAATATCATATTCATCAAAACCAGCTTCCCCAAGCTTAGAGCTTTGCATAGTATTAGCAATAATGGTGTTCAAAGCATTTATAGTAATAACATTGCTACCATCATGCAAATAATTTTCCATAGGTTTTTTAATTTTCTCTTCAAAAGCATCATGTCCTAATTCAATATAAAGTTCATAAAGATCTCTATTTTTTTTGTTGTTTTCCATTAAGCCTAACTAGTGAAAATAAAAACAAGAAACAAAAAGAAATAATTGTAGAATCTAAAGGAGATACCTTCCAACGCTTACCTCCCCGGCAACGGCGCCAGAAAATAGCTTGATGTCTACGCACGCTTCTATTCTTGTAGACAGTGTTGGGCCTCCAAGAGCAGAGGTTTGTAGAACAGCAGCAAGTTTCCCTTAAGTGAATCACCCAAGGTTTATCGAACTCAGGGAGGTAGAGGTCAAAGATATCCTCTCAAGCAACCCTGCAATTAAGATACAAGAAGTCTCTTGTGTCCCCAACACACCCAATACACTTGTCAGATGTATAGGTGCACTAGTTCGGCGAAGAGATAGTGAAATACAAGTATGGATGATTATAAGTAGTAACTGCAATCTGAAATAAAGATGGCAGCAAGCAAACATGTAGCAGAACTTGTTGTAAACGGTGTTTCAATGCTTAGAAACAAGGCCTAGGGATCATACTTTCACTAGTGGACACTCTCAACAATGATCTCATAACTGAATAAGTAAAAGCTACTCTTAAACACTCTCTTGTTGGATAACAAACACCATTCATTGTGTAGGGCTACAAAAGCACACCTCAAGCCGGAGTAAACAAGCGCCACAACGTCATAAAGGAATCACACACGGTGCACACACTGTCACCTTTACACCGTGGAGAGTACCGGAGTTCATATTAAAGTAACCTATAGAGTGCATAATAGATAAAGAGTAACATCTACATATTCAACTAGATTAGCACAACTGAACACAAGTAAATACTGCTCGGGATTATTCTCCTTCTTGATAACACAAGAGTACTACGTGTAGGGCTGCAAAAGCACCTCAAAGTCTGAGTAAACAAACACCACAATTCCCAAGAATAAGCCATGATAAATGTCTAAATTATTCATAGAGTCACACAAGTACCCACACTGTCACCTTGATACCGTGTTGTCACAATGACTCCAGAAACTAGACAAAATCACTTGAGTAGCATAAACATTATTAATGTATTCAGCGATACTAGCAATACACACGATCACATAAAGATCACACCATGGAGAGAGAGATGAACCACATAGCTACCGGTAGAGCCCTCAGCCTCGGGGGAGAACTACTCCCTCCTCATCATGGGAGTCAGCAGCGGCGATGAAGATGGCGGTGGTGTCGATGGAGATGACTCCGGGGGCAATTCCCCGTCCCGGCAGCGTGCCGGAACAGAGATTCTGTCCCCCGAAACTTGTCGTCGATGGCGGCGGCGCTGCGGAACTCTTCTGGAAATATGACTTGGTTTTTAGGGTTTTCGCGTCTGAGGCAATATATAGGCGAAGGGGCGATGTCGGTGGAGGCCCGAGGGGCCCACACCATGGGGCGCGGCAGGGGGCCCACCGCGCCGGTGTGGTTTGGCCACCTCGGCCCTCCTTCGTCTCTCCTTCGGACTCCGTGACGGTGCTGGAAAAATAGGGACGTGGCCTTTTGTTTCGTGCAATTCCGAGAATATTCGCAGAAGTACTTTTCTGAAACCAAAAACAGCAGAAAACAGGGAACTGGCACTGTGGCATCTTGTTAATAGGTTAGTCCCAGAAAATGCATAAAAGTGATATGAAGTGTATATAAAACATGTAGCAATGGTATAATATAAGCATGGAACATCAGAAATTATGGATACGTTGGAGACGTATCAAGCATCCCCAAGCTTAGTTCTACTCGTCCTCGAGTAGGTAAAACGATAACAACAAATAATTTCTGAGGAGACATGCTTTCACACAATCTTGATCAATATATTGCAAGGCTCATGTCATGAATGAAGTGACTCAAAGCAATGATCTATAGTTTGCTAACAAATAGATAAAGAGTAAACAATGAATCATATAAGCAAAAACTTTTCATGAATAGTACTTTCAAGACAAGCATCAAAAAGTTTTGCATAAGAGGTAACTCATAAAGCAATAGATTCAAAGTAAAAGGCATTGAAGCAACACAAAGGATGATTAAGTTTCAGCATTGCTTTCAACTTGTAACATGTATATCTCATGGATAGTTGTCAACATAAAGCAATATAACAAGTGCAATAAGTAAACATGTAAGAATCAATGCACACAAAGTTGACACAAGTGTTTGCTTCTAAGATAGAAAGGAGTAGGTAAACTGACTCAACATAAAGTAAAAGATAGGCCCTTCGCAGAGGGAAGCAGGGATTAAATCATGTGCTAGAGCTTTTTAAGTTTTCGAAAGCATATAGAGAGCACAAAATAAGTATTTGAGAGGTGTTTGTTGTTGTCAACGAATGGTAGTGGGCACTCTAACCCCCTTGTCAACCAGACTTTCAAGAGCGGCTCCCATGAAGGACGTTATCTCTACCAGCAAGGTAGATCATCCCTCTTCTCTTTTGTTTACACATGTATTTTAGTTTCTTTATAGATGACACTCCTCCCAACCTTTTGCTTACACAAGCCATGGCTAACCGAATCCTCGGGTGCCTTCCAACATTCACATACCATGGAGGAGTGTCTATTGCAAATTAAGTTGCTTACTGATAAATCAGGGCAAAACATGTGAAGAGAATTATTAATGAAAGTTGTAATTAATTGGGGCTGGGCACCCCGTTGCCAGCTCTTTTTGCAAATTATTGGATAAGCGGATGTATATGCCACTAGTCCAGGTGAAAGTCTGTCAGAAGTAAATGACAAGATTGAAAGATAAAACACCACATACTTCCTCATGAGCTATAAAACATTGACACAAATAAGGAGTAATAAAGTTTTGAATAGTTTAAAGGTAGCACATGAAATATTTACTTGGAATGGCAGGAAATACCACATAGTAGGTAGGTATGGTGGACACAAATGGCATGGGTTTTGGCTCAAGTTTTGGATGCACGAGAAGCATTCCCTCTCAGTACAGAGTTTAGGCTAGCAAGGTTGTTTGAAGCAAACACAAGTATAAACCGGTACAGCAAGAATCACATAAAAACATATTGCAAGTATTATAAGACTCTACACTGTCTTCCTTGTTGCTCAAACATTTTACCAGAAAATATCTAGACCTTAGAGAGAACAAATATGCATCCCAAGTCTCAACAAGCTCTACGGTAGTTCTCCACTACTAGGCTTTAACTACATGATGCAAGAGCTTAAACATGATCTACTTGAGAGCTCAAAACAATTGCAAAGTATCAAATCGAAACAAGACAATGATCTACAAGAATGCATATGTCTTTTCCAATACCAACTACTACATGTAGCATTTTCTTTCTTCCAAACAAACACCAATCAATTTATTTAAACATAAACTCTCCAAATGATAATATAATGCAGCAAGAGAGTATTTATAAACAAGTGCTAACAGCTCGAAGAGATGCATGAAAAACAGGAGCTAAAAGCACTGCAGTAGCTAGTTAAGAATACTCAACAAATATAAGTGAAGAACATGAGTATTCACATGAAAAAGCGGAGCGTGTCTCTCTCCCACACAAGGATTGCTAGGATCCGAATTTATTCAAACAAAAACAAAAATAAAACACACAGACGCTCCAAGTAAAGCGCATAAGATGTGAAAGAATTAAAATATAGTTTCACTAGAGATGACCTGATAAGTTGTTGATGAAGAAGGGGATGCCTTGGGCATCCCCAAGCTTAGACGCTTGAGTCTCTTGAATATGGTTGGGATGAACCACGGGGGCATCCCCAAGCTTAGGCTTTTCACTCTTCTTGATCACATAATATCACCCTTCTCGCTTGATCCTTGAAAACTTCCTTCACACCAAACTCAAGACAGTTCTCATTAGAGGGTTAGTGCATAATCAAAAATTCTCATATTCTGTAATGATACAATCAATCCCAAAGCTTCTGGACATTAGCTACAGCCACCAATGCTTTGTGGAGCAAAGAAATCCACACAAACACAGTAAAAGAGCGAATGCAAAACAAAAGGCAGAATCTGTCAAAAACAGAACAGTCTGGAATGACGAATTTTTTCGAGGCACTTAAGTTGCTCAGATGGATCTGGCCTAAAATAATGAAAGTTGCGTACATATCTCAGGAATATGCGTGATTTTTCAGAATTTTTGAATTTTCTACAGGGAGAAAAGCTCAAATCGTGACAGCTAAATCCAAATCTTGCATCAACTTTCAATATAGAACTTTACTTGGCACAACAATGCGATAAAATAAAGATACAAAGGAGTTGCTACAGAAGTAACAAACCCTTGACTCAAAAAAAAAATAACAGAAAATAAAAACAATGGGTTGTCTCCCATAAGCGCTTTTCTTTAAAGCCTTTTAGCTAGGCATATGATTTTGATAATGCTCTCATATGTATAAGAGTTGAATATAAGAGAGCATCAAAAGCAAATACCAAACACATTTAAGTCTAACCCACTTCCTATGCAAAGGAGTCTTGTAAGAAAATAAATCAATAAAGCATAAAGTGACTAGCATAGGAAGGCAAAACAAGTACAACTTCAAAAATTTCAACAAAAGAGAGGAGACTTAATATTATTGAGATATATGAATCCATGTCTCCCTCTCTCATAAGGACCAGTAGGTCTTAAAGTACCCAGCAAATAAAAGCAAATCAAGAGAAAGCTCAAAACCTTCATCATAAAGAGAGGTGTTTTAGTAACATGAAAATTTCTACAACCATATTTTCCTCTCTCAAATAATTTTCAGTGCATCATGAAAAACTCAACAATATAGCTATCACATAAAGCATTCTTATCATGATCCACATGCAAAAGTATCATTACTCTCCACATAAGCATAATCAATTTTATTAGTAATAGTGAGAGTAAAACTATCACAACCATCATTGTATTCATCATAAATTGCAGGCATAGTATAATCATAATAAACTTTATCCTCCATAGTAGGTGGCACCAAAATACCACTATCATTATAATCATCATAAATTGGAGGCAAAGTATCATCAAAGAAAATTTTCTCCTCAAAACTTGGGGGACTAAAAATATCATATTCATCAAAACCAGCTTCCCCAAGCTTAGAGCTTTGCATAGCATTAGCAATAATGGTGTTCAAAGCATTTATAGTAATAACATTGCTACCATCATGCAAATAATTTTCCATAGGTTTTTTAATTTTCTCTTCAAAAGCATCATGTCCTAATTCAATATAAAGTTCATAAAGATCTCTAATTTTTTTGTTGTTTTCCATTAAGCCTAACTAGTGAAAATAAAAACAAGAAACAAAAAGAAATAATTGCAGAATCTAAAGGAGATACCTTCCAACGCTTACCTCCCCGGCAACGGCGCCAGAAAATAGCTTGATGTCTACGTGCTTCTATTCTTGTAGACAGTGTTGGGCCTCCAAGAGCAGAGGTTTGTAGAACAGCAGCAAGTTTCCCTTAAGTGAATCACCCAAGGTTTATCGAACTCAGGGAGGTAGAGGTCAAAGATATCCTCTCAAGCAACCCTGCAATTAAGATACAAGAAGTCTCTTGTGTCCCCAACACACCCAATACACTTGTCAGATGTATAGGTGCACTAGTTCGGCGAAGAGATAGTGAAATACAAGTGATATGGATGATTATAAGTAGTAACTGCAATCTGAAATAAAGATGGCAGCAAGCAAACATGTAGCAGAACTTGTTGTAAACGGTGTTTCAATGCTTAGAAACAAGGCCTAGGGATCATACTTTCACTAGTGGACACTCTCAACAATGATCTCATAACTGAATAAGTAAAAGCTACTCTTAAACACTCTCTTGTTGGATAACAAACACCATTCATTGTGTAGGGCTACAAAAGCACACCTCAAGCCGGAGTAAACAAGCTCCACAACGTCATAAAGGAATCACACACGGTGCACACACTGTCACCTTTACACCGTGGAGAGTACCGGAGTTCATATTAAAGTAACCTATAGAGTGCATAATAGATAAAGAGTAACATCTACATATTCAACTAGATTAGCACAACTGAACACAAGTAAATACTGCTCGGGATTATTCTCCTTCTTGATAACACAAGAGTACTACGTGTAGGGCTGCAAAGCACCTCAAAGTCTGAGTAAACAAACACCACAGTTCCCAAGAATAAGCCATGATAAATGTCTAAATTATTCATAGAGTCACACAAGTACCCACACTGTCACCTTGATACCGTGTTGTCACAATGACTCCAGAAACTAGACAAAATCACTTGAGTAGCATAAACATTATTAATGTATTCAGCGATACTAGCAATACACACGATCACATAAAGATCACACCATGTGAGAGAGAGATGAACCACATAGCTACCGGTAGAGCCCTCAGCCTCGGGGGAGAACTACTCCCTCCTCATCATGGGAGTCAGCAGCGGCGATGAAGATGGCGGTGGTGTCGATGGAGATGACTCCGGGGGCAATTCCCCGTCCCGGCAGCGTGCCGGAACAGAGACTTCTGTCCCCCGAAACTTGTCGTCGATGGCGGCGGCGCTGCGGAACTCTTCTGGAAATATGACTTGGTGTTTTAGGGTTTTCGCGTCTGAGGCAATATATAGGCGAAGGGGCGATGTCGGTGGAGGCCGAGGGGCCCACACCATAGGCGGCGCGGCAAGGGGGCCCACCGCGCCGGGGTGTGGTTTGGCCACCTCGGCGCCCTCCTTCGTCTCTCCTTCGGACTCCGTGACGGTGCTGGAAAAATAGGGACGTGGCCTTTTGTTTCGTGCAATTCCGAGAATATTCGCAGAAGTACTTTTCTGGAACCAAAAACAGCAGAAAACAGGGAACTGGCACTTGGCATCTTGTTAATAGGTTAGTCTCAGAAAATGCATAAAAGTGATATGAAGTGTATATAAAACATGTAGCAATTGGTATAATATAAGCATGGAACATCAGAAATTATGGATACGTTGGAGACGTATCATGGCGCACCGCTCGTGCGCCACAGGTAACACTTACCAGTGGCGCAGGTTTAGTGGCGCACCACCGTGCGCCACAGATAGGCGATTTTGGTGCGCCACTAGTAGGCTTTTTCCTACTAGTGAGGGCCTCGGCAAGGTGCTAGTTGCAAAGGATATCACCCTTGTAAATGTCATGCTTGTCGAGTTCCTCGGTTACAATCTTATATCGGTTCGTGCACTTAATAAGATGAACTTTGATGTCCATTTTACTATTGATATGGTGGTACTCTTGAGGAGTAAGACTCTAAAGGTCATGTTCGTTGGGTATGTTGAAAATGAGTTGTTTGTGGTGGACTTCTCGGGGTCAACCAACACTCAAGCAATATGCCTATTCGGAAAGGCCGACGTGGGGTGGTTGTGGCATCGCCGCTTGTCCCATGTCAATATGAGAACTTTGCAAAGTCTTCACAAGGGTGGCCACATTCTTGGACTAAAAGAGAATGTTTCTTTTTCTATAGATCGTCTTTGTAGGGCTTGTGTTGAAAGAAAGATGCATGATTCTCCCCACTCAAGCAAGACCATCATATCATAAAAGAGGATATTGGAACTTCTTCATGTTGATCTCTTTGGTGTCGTTCCTCAACCGAGTCTTGGTGGGAAGAAGTATTGTTTGGCGATTGTTGATGACTATTCAAGATTTACTTTGGTTTATTTCTTCAAGTCGAAGGATGAGACTCAACAAGCCGTCATCGACTTCTCCAATGAAGTTCAACGTCAACACAATGTTCCCATATTGGCCATTAGAAGTGACAATGGCTCCGAGTTGAAGAACTACACCCTAAATGAGTTTCTTAGTGAAGAGGAATTTGTCATCAATATTCCGCTGCATATACCACTCAACAAAATGGTGTAGCCGAGAGGAAGAACCGGACACTTATGGATATGGTAAGGTCCATGTTGGCGGAGTTAAAGTCCCCGCTTTACTTGTGGGCCGAGGCCATCTCCACGGCGTGTCACTCATCAAACCGGTTATTCTTTCGCGTTGGAAGAAAAGAAACTCCATATGAGATGCTTACCGGCAACAAGCCCAATATTTCCTACTACCGAGTGTTTGGTTGTAAGTGTTTATATAAGATCAAAGGTGTTCGTTTATCTAAGTTTGAATCTAAAGCTTTAGAGGGTATTTTTGTTGGTTACGGTGTCAAATCTCACACTTATAGAGTCTACGACAAATCCTTAGGCAGAGTTGTGGAATCTTGTAGTGTGAAGTTCGATGAGAATGACGGCTCCCAAGTGGCGCAATTTCATATTTGTGATGTAGATAATGAGGAACCTCAAGATGCAATAAGGAGAATGGGCGTTTGTTTCTATCACCCCGTTGAGATTCATCATGAGCCTCCTCAAGCAAGTCAAGCTAGTCCAAGCTCCACTAAGTGGAGACACCATCATCACAAGTTGAACCGGCGCCTACCATGGAAGCAAATGATGCATAAACCCAAGAACAAGTTCAAGACCCTCCTCAAGTTGACCAAGTTGCTATGCAAGAACCAAGCTCTCCTATTGTTGATGCTAGCCAAGGTCAAGACCAAGATCAACCCTCTCCTTCTATTGTTGAAGATGTGCATCAAGATGATCAAGGTCAACATTCCGGTCAAGACGGAGACTCAAATGATCAAGATGATCAAGTGATACCTCCAAGATCCAATAGAGATATCGAAGCCCGTCGGAAAGCAAGAGTTAAAAGTGATTTGGAAATAAAGAGTCATAAGCTAGAAGCAATCATCGGTGACCTAAATAGGAAGGTTACCACAAGGGGTCAATTGGCAAGCTTTAGTAAGCATCAAGCACATATCTCCATGGTGGAACCAAAGAAAGTGTTTGAAGCTCTTCAAGACCCGATTGGTTAGAAGCTATGCATAAAGAGCTAAACAACTTCAAGCGCAACAAAGTGTGGAAACTAGTTGAGAAGCCAAAGGAGTGCCTCAATGTTATAGGCACAAAGTGGCTATTCAAGAACAAGCAAGATGAACATGGAATGGTTGTGAGGAACAAGGCAAGATTTGTTGCACAAGGGTACTCTCAAGTTGAAGGCATTGATTTTGGAGAGACTTATGCACCCGTGGCTCGCCTTGAGTCCATCTGTATCCTTCTTGCATATGCATCACATCATAACTTTAAATTGTAATAAATGGATGTGAAAAGTGCTTTTCTTAATGGTCCTTTAAACGAGTTGGTATATGTTAAGCAACCACCGGGGTTTGAGGACCCAAACTTCCATAACCACGTCTGCAAGCTTGATAAGGCGCTCTATGCATGGTCTCAAACAAGCACCTCGTGCGTGGTATGAGCACCTAAGAGAGCTATTGCTAGACCGTGGCTTTGAAGTGGGGCAAATCGATCCCACCCTCTTTACCAAGAGGGCTAAAGGGGAGCTTTTCATATGCCAACTTTATGTTGATGATATTATCTTTAGCTCATCTAACCAAGCTTTTAATGATGAATTTTCAAAACTTATGACCGATAGGTTTGAGATGTCCATGATGGGAGAGTTGAAGTTCTTTCTTGGTTTTGAGATCAAACAATTAAGTGAAGGGGCTTTCATCTCTCAAGCCAAGTACACCCAAGACATGCTCAAGAGGTTCAAGATGCAAGATGCTAAAGAGAAGAGGTTTCCTATGGACACCAAATGTCATCTTGAACTTAATCCAAAGGGTATTGATGTTGATCAAAAACTTTACCGCTCTATGATTGGTTCTTTGCTTTATCTTTGTGCATCTATACCCGATATTGTGTTGAGTGTAGGGGTGTGTGCAAGGTATCAAGCGGCTCCTAAAGAAAGTCACATGAAGGCGGTCAATAGAATCCTTCGATATTTGGTTTATACCCCAAGGTTTGGTTTGTGGTATCCTAACGGCTCCAACTTCTCTCTTGCCGGGTACACGGACTCGGATTGGGCTGGTGATAAGGATGATAGGAAATCAACTTCCGGGGCATGCCAATTCCTTGGTAGGTCCTTGGTGAGTTGGTCTTCTAAGAAGCAAAATTGTATATCTCTCTCCACCGCCGAAGCTGAGTATGTGGCAGCCGCTAGTGCTTGCACTCAATTGTTATGGATGAGGCAAACTTTAAAGGAATACGGTGTCAATTGTGACAAAGTGCCTCTTTTGTGTGACGATGAAAGTGCTATCAAGATTGCTCACAACCCGGTGCAACACTCAAGGACGAAGCATATTGAGATTCGTCATCATTTTATTCGAGATCATGTTGCTCGTGGTGATATTGAGCTTGGCTATATTCCAACCAAAGATCAACTTGTGGATATTTTCACGAAGCCTCTTGATGAAGCAAGATTCACTTATTTGAGGCATGAGCTAAATATCGTGGATTCAAGGAGCGTGGCTTGACTATCTTGCATACACACCTATTTCTTGACTATCTATTTGGTTTAGGTGTAGTCATGGACATAGGGAGAGTGCGGTCCTAATCCATTGGACTATCCCTCCCCCCATTATGCCGATAGTAAGAACTAATTTTGCATCTCTACTTTCATCTTTATGAATTGTGAGCTTAAATGACGAGTAGTGGTAGTGAACCCAAGATATATCTTCGCGGTGTCACGCCACAACACTCATACATGGTGCCTAGGCCACCGCCCTCTTCTTTGTGAAGAGTTGATTTTATTGGAGCTTATTTGGTTTTTATTGCCTATCCGTTGTTCTTTATGGAAAACACACTCAAATGTTGGTTTTTAGTGTTTTATTTGTTTCTTACAAAGTTTGAGTGTGAAGTACCATTTCCAATGACTTTGTTCCAAATCCATGCCCATCTTATCTAAAAACATGCTCATCTTACAACATACATGTCCACCACCATAAATCTGGCATTTTCGAGTCTGTGGGGCCGGAGACTCCGGTCTTACTGAAGTCTCCCCTCAAACCCCGGAATCTCTGGCCAGGCCGGAGGCTCCGGTGTGTTTGGGCCGGAGACTCCGGTCTCGGCAGTTCCGCTGGGCTCCAAAGGGGATCGGGGTGGAGAGTTGCTTCACAACTCCTCACACACCCCGACCCCAAAGCACTCCCAGCCGCCGCCGACTCGAAGTGCTGCTCCGGCTGCTCCCCGCCGCCGGATTTCGTCGTGCCACCGGCTCCCCCACCTCTCCAGCGCCGGGGATCTCCTCCCCTTCGTTTGGACCGCACCATGAAGCCCAAGGGTATTTCCTCTCTCTCTTTCTCTCTAGGGTTTCATCCTAGATGAAAATTTGAGAGCAGATAGTTTTGGACTTGGTGGTGTAGAATCTTTTGCTGGCAATGTGCATCTTAGAAGTAATCTTCAATGTCTTGGCACCATTTTTTGACCTAGATTGGAGTCTAGGGTTTCAGGGCCAGAGACTCCGGTCTCCCTGGCCGGAGACTCCGCCCCTGACACCGGAGACTCTGGTCTAGATCAGCCATTGGTGCCTAGAAATTTTTGATTACTTCTTTTTTGAATTCCATGGACATGTATGCTTATCTCTATGCTATCCTCCTACTCTGTTTCTCACAGGTAATCAGAGGACCAAGGCTTCCTCATCTAACCCCACAAGATTTCGAGAAAAGACCGTGCTCAAACTCGGGACACTCTTCTGTATGATACTAATACAGACAGCTATCGTCTGCGTTGTGCCATGGAAGAGGAAGCCACCAGGGCTCAAGCCGAGGAAGATTTTCTCGAGCAAGAGTTGGCCAATAAAGCCCGTTATGACAACCTGACCACTGTTTTGGGCATGGGAAAGAATGATTTTCGAACTATGAGACTGTAGCCCTTCTTTGATATGCCACAGAACACTGGTGATCCCAACTTTTGGCAGAAAGAGCAAGAACTCATTATGCAAGAGATATATGCCAAGCGTTCACGCAAGCATGCCGTGTGTGAGCAAAAGGTGCTCAATCTCGATGCTTTGAACTTGAAGCCATACTTCTAAGAGGCTGTTTGGATTGCTAGGAAGCTCGGGCTTCAGAAGCTTATCTCTCATCAACAAAACTATGATATCACCTTTGTGCAACAATTCTTTGCAACCCTTGTGTTTGGAGATGATGAGAAGATCACTATGACATGGATGACGGGACCAAACCGTTGTTCATCAACTTTGAGGAGTTTCCTAAACTTTTGGGATATCCGTTTCGAGGTGCCTCTACCTCCGTTGGAAGAAGAATGCATCATGAAGGGGTGGCTTATGACAAAGCCCGCTTGGCTCCTCTCTACTACAAGGACTCGGATAGAAGCTCAACCTCCAACCTCCTCCCCACTTTCAACATCTTTCTTTGCATGACTCGATTTAGCATTGCTCCTCAAGCCAGGAATGTTGATGCTCTGTGTGGAGGACTTGTCAACCTTCTATACCATGCTTACAAAGTTCAAAAGGCCAGTCCGGATTGCCAAGGTGCTGAGATTGATGCTATGGATTTCATCAAGTGTGAGATTCATTGGACTATTTGTGAGAAGAAGAACCCGATGTATGCACCCTATGTGATGATGCTCATTCTCCATGAGGTGTCCAAGGTGACCACTCTCAACACCTCCACCTTTACCATCCATCCAAAGGGCACTCTCCAACAGCTCAACAAGCACAAGAAGCCCCATCAACCTTCTTCCTCTCGTGTGCCTTTTCAATCAAGTGATGAGGAGGAAGCTTCTGAGGCCCCAATGCCTAGACGAAGCAAGAATGCCGAACCTCCCTCTCTTGCTCGCGGCAAGGCTCTTGTGAACAAAGAAGTGAGTAAGCTCTCTTGGTGGAAGAGAAAGATGCTTTGCATGGGTATTGCAGTTCACAAGGAAAACCATGACACCTATAAGGAGAGGAAGAGCATTTTGAGCAACCAAGGTATTATCATCCGGGAATTGCGCAAGGTTAACAATGGTGGCACCACTCCTCCTCCCGAAGTGGATGAAGATGGAAATGAAATTGTCTCATCCGGGTCCGAGACCACTATCACCATTGGCCATTGGAACCAAGAACATTTTCCTTGGGCTGATTATGAGGATGTGACTTCCATGCCATCCACTTCTCGCAACACCGGCAAGGCTCCTTTGGTTGAATCCGATGAGGACTACAATGAAGATGGTGGAGGTGGTGATGAGGAAGACGAAGACGAAGCCTCCGGGTGATCTCCTTGAGTTCGAGTAGCATCGCTCTTTTCCCTTTTTGGCGTTTCGATGCCAAAGGGGGAGAAGTAGTTCTATTAGGTTCCTATCGCGGGATTTGCATGGGTCGGACACAAGCATGCTCTTTTATCATTCTTATTGCGCTTGTGTCCATTTATCTTTATTTGTCGAATTTATTTGCATTTTGTGAGATTTGAACTATGTGGTGTGTGAGACATATGGATTTCTTATTATGTATGGTTGAGACTACATTATATTGTGCTATGATCTCTATGGATGTTTATCTACATTTATATGCACAAGGTATGGTTTTCATCTCATGTCTCAACCTAATGTGTGATATGTCTCATTTGTGCAAATTGTTGTTCCTATATCATGTTGATGTATCTTGTTGGAAATTGTCTCTCTATATGTGTGTATTTGCATTCAAAGGCAAATTAATTATATGCACACATTTAGGGGGAGTGCTTTCCATTTTTCTTGAGAACATGATCTAGTTGTGGAATTTTATTGCAAATCCTAGTGTTGTCATCTAACACCAAAAAGGGGGAGATTGAAAGAGCATTTCATGATCCCTTGTGTTTTGTGTGTTAGTTAACAACACTAGCGATATTTTAACCAAGTGTTAAGTGATTCAGGTTTAGCTCTATAAAACATTGTGCATCAACACCAAAAGGAAAAGAGGATTTTATCGAAGTTCTGGAGACTTCCAGGCCGGAGTCTCCGGTCTGTTGGGCCGGAGTCTCCGGACTCAGGGGATTCCGTCGAAGAGGCTCAAGTTGGTTCACTCCCTGAACCCTGTCCGGAGTGTTACCGGAAAGTTACCGGAGGAAGGGCGGAGTCTCCGGTCTTTGGACCAAAAGACTCCGGTCTGACATGCTCCAAGCGTCAAGTGGTTCAGCCCCTGGACCCAGGCCGGAATCTTGCCGGAATCTTACCGGAGTCTCCGGTGCAGGCCGGAGTCTCCGGTCACTTTGACCGGAGTCTCCGGTGTGAAGTCTGCGGCAACGGTTACATTTTGTGGAGGGGGTATAAATACCCCTCCACCTACCTCCAGCCAGCTAGCTCGCCCAACATTGAAGAACACCATTATTGCAAGCTCAAGAATCACTAGATCTCCCAATCCCTCCACTCAAACTTGTTTGAGTTCTCGTGACCCTGTTCCCGGGGATAACCTTCATATCTTGTTGAGTCGTCGAAGCGCCACTGCCTGTTGGTGGACTCATGGCCGCTACCACCTCCGAGCGCATCGTCACCTTCCTAACCTCCCAACGCTATCCCGGAGAAGCATGAGCATCCATCCACATAACATCTCGATTAGCTCCAGAATTGACGCATTTCCCCAGGGAATCTAGAGCTTGCCTCGCTGACGCAGTTAGATCATGAGAGTACCGCCTCACCATCTATGGGTCCTCTCCAAAATCACTTGTGACAAATCCTACACATGATTCGCCTCTGGTGTGCTTTGCCTCCCTCGTCTCGTGGCCCACATCTAAATCCTACTCCATTGTGCGTAAAAAAAAGCACATTCAAAATGGAGTCTAGTCGAAGGATCCCACGAGAGCAGGTACCGGCAAAGCAGGGTGGGGCGGCGCCAACAGCTCGTCGGCGGGAGGGGGAGAGATGGCACGAGGTGGGGATGGTGATGGGGGTGGGTGGCTTGGGACTTGGGAACTCGTTGACATGTGACTTTCCTCGCAAGAAAATGTGACAGGCGGCAAAATGGGCCTTAGCATTGGAGTACATTACCTCGTGGGCTAATATATGGATCTCGCAGGCAAACAGAACCGAAAGCCCGGGACACCAATGCGCAAACCCTGCCCACCGAGCGCGCACTCCGTCGAGCACCTGCCGCGCGCCTCTGCACACCACGGCGCGCCCCTCCTCCACCGCCTTCTCCCCGCGTGCGGCACCCTCCCGTCCCTCCGCGCACTCCACGCGCGCCTCCTCACGCACGGCCTTCTCCGCGGCCTTCGCGTCCACACCAAGCTCCTCAGCTGCTACGCGGCGCTCGGCGACCTCGCCTCCGCGCGCAGGGTGCTCGATGGAACGCCCCGCCCGGACGCGTACACCTACAGGGTGGCGCTCGGGGCGCACGCCGCCGCGGGGCGCCACGCGGAGACATTCGCGCTCCACCGGGACATGCGGCGGAGATGCCCCGCGGCGCTGGACGACGTCGTCCTGCTGTCCCTCGCGCTCAAGGCCTCCGTCAGGTCCGCGGACTTCCGCTACGGCCGGCGGCTGCACTGCGACGTCGTCAAGGCCGGCGGCGGGGACGGGTTCGTGATGAACTGCTTGGTCGACATGTATGCCAAAGGCGGCGACTTGGTTAACGCGCGGAAGGTGTTCGACAGGGTTCTTGAGCGGAACGTGGTGTCCTGGACGTCGATGATCAGTGGGTGCCTTCAGAACGGTTTCGCCGAACAAGGACTGGTGCTGTTCAACCAGATGAGGGGAGAGCATGTGCTGCCGAGCGAGCACACGATGGCAAGCGTGCTCACTGCTTGCACCATGCTCGGTAGTTTGCACCAGGGGAGGTGGATTCATGGGTCAGTGCTCAAACAGGGCGTGGTCTCAAACCCTTTCATTACTGCAGCCATGCTGGATATGTATGTCAAGTGCGGAGAGCTAGAGGATGCTCGGCGAGTGTTTGACGGGCTCAGGTTTGTTGACCTTGTTCTGTGGACGACGATGATCGTGGGGTACACGCAGAATGGGAGTCCTCTTTATGCATTACTTCTGTTCGTCGACAAGAAATTCGCGCACATTGTTCCTAATGGGGTGACCATAGCAACGATAATTTCAGCCTCTGCTCAATTGCGCAACTTGTCTCTGGGAAGGTCGATTCATGGAATATCAGTTAAGTTAGGCACGGTTGACAACGATGTGGTGATGAATGCGCTTGTTGATATGTATGCAAAGTGTAAGGCAGTGTCAGAGGCCAACACCGTATTTGGAAGAATGTTGAGCAAGGATGTTGTCACATGGAATTCATTGATTGCTGGGTACGTTGAGAATGACATGGGAAATGAAGCTCTGATCCTTTTCAGTCAGATGAGGGTGCATGGTTCTAAACCTGATGCCATCTCCGTGGTAAACGCTTTGTCAGCGTGTGTCTGCCTGGGTGATATACTTATTGGTAAATGTTTCCACACGTACGCTGTCAAATGCGCATTTGTGTCCAACATTTATGTCAATACTGCTCTGCTTAACCTGTACAACAAGTGTGCTGACCTCCCATCTGCTCAAGGGGTGTTCAATGAGATGAAAAGCCGTAATTCTGTCACCTGGGGTGCCATGATTGGCGGTTATGGTATGCAGGGCGATTCTGCTGGTTCTATTGATCTTTTTAATGAAATGCTGAAGGACAATATCCAACCAAATGATGTAGTGTTCACAAGTATCCTTTCCACTTGCAGCCATACTGGGATGGTTACTGTAGGAAAGAAGTGTTTTGATAGCATGGCACAGTATTTCAACATCACTCCTTCCATGAAGCATTATGCATGTATGGTTGATGTGCTTGCGCGTGCTGGAAATCTGGAAGAAGCGTTGGAGTTTATACACAAGATGCCAATGCAGGCAGACATTAGTGTCTGGGGAGCTTTTCTCCATGGGTGTAAGCTCCATTCCAGGTTAGAGTTTGGAGAAGAAGCCATCAACCGGATGACAGTTCTTCATCCTGATACACCGGATTTTTATGTGCTGATGTCCAACTTGTATACCTCAAGCGGTAGGTGGGATAAGTCTCTTGCTATCAGGAGATCAATGAAGGAAAGAGGATTAGTCAAGCTACCTGGGTGCAGCTCTGTGGGACTTGAAAATGGATGAATCTGATGCTCTCTGTCTTTGAACACAAAAGACTGCAGACTTGAACTTTCTTACTTGATGAATCATAGCAAGCTACTAACTATTCAGGAGGATTTATCTTTATACCTCCCGGGTGCACACAAAATTGAATGCCAGGGAAACTCGAATCCTAGGAAATTTTAAATGTGCGTGGAAATATGGTTGTTACTTGTGAGAGGCCAAACAAGCAGAATGAGGATGGAGTAAGTACTTTCTCAGTTTTTGGGACTGAACCTGAGATAATGAGGATAACGAGTAAGTGGTTGCCACAAGCCCACAACAATTTACTTCTCAAGGTTGTTCATGTTGAAGCTACATGGTGATTAGATATTAAAACTGCGCTGGAGTGTACTGTCAAAACACAATCTTGATGTTAATGTGCTGTGGACTGTAATCACATAGCTATGGCAATATCAACACTAACAAAGCTCTAAAGTTTGTATGCACGCAGAGGCACATCTGAGCTCATGAATAACATTTGTTTGTCCCCAACGCTTGCCAATGTGTCTCAGTTACATAATGAGCAACATCTACGTTCAAGCGGCCAAGCGTTGAGGAACTAGGTAGGAACAAATGGACAAACTTCTCATGTTTATAAAGTTCTATTGTCTCTGGAGCTTGACAGTTTCTGTGTGTCCTTCAATCCTGTAAGTTACTTAACAGTCTTTTCTGATATGGTAATATAGTCCTACTACTACTGTATAACATGACTTGAATTTTTTTTTTCAGTTTACTTAATGGAGGCTAGTAGAAATCTTTGGGCAGTGGCAGCTGGAAGAACACTTATCTTGTAGTCTGGAATTTATACATCTGCCGAAGAAGATTAAGACAAAACAGCCCAGCAGCAACCTTTACACAGCCATGCTGAAATACTGCAGTTATTTCAGCATTTAGGCATAAAGAGCTGCCCTCGACAACTTTAATTTGAGAACATCTGGTGTAAAACTGACAATTTGTTACCAGGAAAGCAAGTAACAAATCTTTTGTATTGGCTTTTAGCAATTCTGGGCAACACTTTTAACCATACTTGTAACAAAAGCTATATCTATTATTCTGTAGATCACATCAAAATCAGATGCCAATTGGTAATTGGAAATTTTAATAAATTACAATCGTTGTAGTTTCAGTATTATGTTTTTATGAACGGCGTTGCATCTGGAAGCAGTTGAGCTTCTCTGTAAGCCAGAAAAAAAAATTGTATATTGGCGAGTCTGAACCTTTGGCTCTTGTAGGGAAAGACCAACGGAATGTGTTGGTTTTTCACTTGGTTGTCAGTCGGTTCTCACACTTTTCCCAGCATCATAAATTTGACCTATGGTTACAACATTCTTAAGCTCGGTAAATGCTCTCCGGAGAGGATTGCCTCAAAAGAATCAATCCATCATTTGTTAAGAGATCAGGAGGCATTCCAAGTAAATCACCAGTAATCACCACAGGAGCAAACCCCGTCTCTGAAATGGTGAAACCTCGATGCATCCCTAACCACAATCAGCCTCTGTGTCACCTTGGATATAATCTTGGTGGCATTATGGCAGTCCAGGCACACCCTAAGGTTCTTGATGATCCTGATCTCTGTCCCCGGTAATGTACTGAGTAATCCAAAGGCGATAGCCAGCTTCTCGCTGTGCACCTTCACCATATGCTCCTTCTCTTCCTCCTCAACATCGTGCAACGCCGCCTCTGTGTCAGGTCGGTACCCAGCCTCAATCATCTTTGTAGTTAGCTTCTCCAAATATGAGTACATGGCATCTGACTGTGGGTGGGCACGATCACCAGCCATGAATACATGCGGTTTGTCGTCTATTTCAATTAGAGTACACCCTGGTGTTTTCACTAGATTCCTGCTCTTGGCCTCCTGCCTCACCACAGCTGCTTCTGAAAACTGCTTCTTTGATGTGTACAGATTGGACAGCAGCACATAGTACCCGGTGTTCTCACCTTCTAGTTCAAACAACTTCTGGGAGGCCAATTTTGCAAGGTCACCATTCTTATGAACCATGCAAGCAGCAAGTAAAGCCCCCCATACACCAGGTCCAACAGTGCTCTTGGGGAACTCCGAGATGAGGTCAAAAGCCTCACTGAGGCGGCCAGCTCGGCCAAGAAGGTCCACCATGCAAGTGCAGTGCTCGATGCCTGGAGTGATCCCGTAATCGCTGGTCATTGACTGGAAAACTGTCCGTCCATCCTCAACCAATCCTCCATGGCTGCATGCATATAGTACTGACAGGAAGGTGGAGCTTGTTGGAAGAAGGTGTGCATCGAGCATTTCCTTGTAGAGCTTCAAAGCTTCAGCACCTTGACCATGGAGGCCATATCCAGAGATCATCGCATTCCAGGATACCACATTCTTGTTGTCTATTCTGTTGAAGATGCTCCGAGCTTCAGCAATGCTTCCACATTTCACATACATGTCAATTAGCGCTGTCATGACATAAACATTGAGCTCGAGATTCTCCCTGGTGATCTTGTGTACCCACTTTCCCAATGACAAAGCTCCAAGCTGTGCACAGGCAGACAGGGTGCTCGATATGGTGAGTGGATTTGGTCGCACATTGAGCGCCTGCATTTTCTGAAAGAGTGCAACTGCCATCTCTGTCAAACCATTCTGGGCATACCCGATATCATTGCATTCCACGATTCCATGGTCTTTTCAGGCATTGCATCAAAGGCTCTTCTTGCAGAGTCCATATCGTTCAACCTACAGTAGATAGTGGTAAGCGCTGTCGACACAGGAGCATTGACATCAAACCCAGCCTTGACAACATGCCCATGTAAGCACCAAGTAAGCTGTTCATGTCCGAATGGACTGTGCACCGGGATCAGTGCCACCAACGTGCTTGAGTTTGGCCTCAGGCCCAAGGCCACCAGATCCTTAAACAGATGCACCGATGATCCAACCATGCCATTAACTGAGTAGCCTGAGATCAAGGCATTGTATGCAACCAAATCTGGCCCCGCCATTCTGTCAAAGAGACCGCGCGCACAGTCCATGTCTCCGCACTTGGCATAAAGAGAGATAAGACCAGTCACAACATGCTCGTGCTGCGTCAATCCGCACTTCTCCCCAAACGCGTGTACGCACCTTCCCATAGTCACATCTGCCACCTCCGCTGCCGCCGGCAGGACGGATGACAGTGTGGTCGTGTCAGGCCGCACCGATCCTGCCACTGTCATCCGCACGAACGCCTCCAGGGCATCAAAACCAGACAGCCCAGCGAGTAGCGTGTTCCAAAGAACGGTATCGGGCAATGGCACCGCGTCGAACACCTTGCGTGCGTCGTCGCTTCTGGACAGAGTGAAGTACACTTTCGTCAAGGCCGATGCCACGAACGTGTCCCCAGCGAACCCCGCGGCCACGGCGAGCGCGTGCAGCGCGCGGACGGCGACCGAAGGAGAAATGAGATCGCCACGGGAGCAGGAAGAGGTGAGCGAGGTGGCGGCGAAGGCGAAAGAGAAGGAGTCAGGGGAGGGGAAGAGGAGCTCGGGGCGCAGGGACGGGAGGGAGCGGAGGAGGGCGTTGCTTAGGAAGCGGTCGGGGAGCGGGAAGGCGCGGAAGAGACGGAGGAGGTGGCGGGGAGGGGCGCGGAAGGAGTAGCGGAGGAGGAGTGAGGTGGCCGGGGCGGGGTCGAGGGGGTAATGGCCGGAGGCGAGGGAGACAGCGAGGAGCTGGTCGAGGTGGCGGCGGGTTGAGGAGAGGGAAATGAGGCGTAGGTATGAGCGCCGGAGAGCGCCGGCGTCGGCGAAGAATAGGGCGGCGGAGGCTCGGTGGTGGGGAGAAGGCATCTGTGCTGTCCTGGCCGTGCAGGATGCCGGGGTTTGTCATGTGGTTTATGCTGTTGGGACTGTGGCCGTCTGATCGCAGATAGACGATCGACCGAAGTTACACAAAAACTGTTCAGTTTTCGAACGGAACATCGGCCCAACTTGTTTTGAGCTAAACTTATCGAGAAATTTGTATTTTGGATTCCTGTTAAAATTGGTTTTGATGAAAATATATTTTGCCAATTTTTTTTTTCCTTTAGAAGTATAGAATATGAGCTTATTATTATATTGAACTGTGGTAAGTTCGCAATGCCGACGAACGATCTTTCACATTCATCCTGTTAGCACCCATTTTTGACAGGTTACCGCTCCAGGTTCAGGACTCGCCCCAGGAGAATTGGTGACTCAGAGAAGACAGTGCAAGGTCTCAGATGGCGACCCGAAAAGACCCCCAGAAAGGTGGTTCAAACCCTAGAAAGGTGTGGCCCGGGAAGGCGGAAAATGACAGCCCGGGAAGACTTGGTGACACGACAAAAGGCGGCCTTCCGGGAAGGTGACATAATCAAGGACCCGGGAGGAGCATGACGGTGAAGAGACTGGGAGAAGAGCAAGAAGCCGGATGCAGGACATGTGAAGCGCTCGGGAACCCAGAACTCAAGTTGATTCTAGCGTAAAAAGAAGGCAAGTTCAAAGTCAACACGGAAGGATAAAAGGCGCCTTCCAAAAGGAGTCGGAGATGGACGTTTGAGTCCGGTTCCAGTACGAAGCCGGCCAGAAGCTTACCAAATTTAGAGATATAATTCGACTTAGATCATGCATTGTAATCCTTATAGAAATCCAATTTACGGAAAATCCATCCCCCTCATATATTATGGGAGGTGCTAGCCGATTGAAATTAAGCAAACAATCGACAATCTATCAATACAAAACATACTTTTTATGCTCAAACCCTTGTTTATATTTCATTATTCGGTGACTTTGCGTAACTTCATCGAATATCGACAACCGAGCTCAGAGCGAACAAGCCCGACCGAGTTGGGCCCATCGCCGCCGGAATCTCCGACGGGGTCCCTCCCAAGGAACGTGGGTGTCGGGTCCAAAAAGCGCTCGCTTACCTTTCTTGTGTATCGCGCTTTAATCCCGCCTCCCGTGGTGCGAATTGCTGAAAGGATCGTATGACACCTAAAGGGGGGGGGGGGGGGGGTGAATAGGTGCTAATCCAATTTTGGTTCTTTTTCAAATTAGGCTCGACATGAAAGGTAAATTCTCTAGATATGCAACTACGGTGAATTTACCTATATGACAAGCTAGCAACTAAACAAGATACACAACGTAAAGACGGTAACCAAGGATAGAGGTAACCGAAGTGAAAGCACGCGGAGACACGGATGTATTCCCGAGTTCCTCCTTTTTAGGGGAGTACGTCTCGTTTGAGAGGTGTGAGCCAACACAATGGCTCAACAGCCACAAAGGCTTCACCTTCTTCTCCGATGAACCGCACCACAAAGGTTTGGTTCACCTTCAACTATCGGAAACCTTCAAGGCGGAGTCCGGAGCCTTTACAATAACAATCCGGGGCACAACCCACAACAGGATTGGGGGCTCCCGAACGGCTACAATCTGTCACAAGAACAACAAGTGAGTACAACAAGGGGCTAGGTTTTTCCAATGCAAACCCTAGCAAATGGTCCCTCAAGTGAATGAGGGGGAAATGTAAATCGGCTTGGTGAAGATGTAGATCGGGGCCTTCTCCTTCAATCCTCCAAAGATCAATACTTATTTGGGTCATACGGCTACGTGCTAGCGACATGTCTGTCTAAATAGAGACTATTTATCCGCAGTCGGTCAAACGTCTACCCCAGGCTGACAGGAAAAATATATAACATCTTGAAGAAAAAAGAATCCTTTCTACGCAGGTTGGTAATTCTAAAAATCCTTGCAAGGATTCAATTCAGTGATTTCAAATTATTGGAGAAGAAGTTTTTGTTTTTCAGAAACATGAGATACTCATGCAATCCAATTCCCAAACACGCGGTATATGTGCAAAACTAGTTTCTCCTTGTAGCTAACAATGATGCTAGTTTTTTTGCATGTAATAAAGCTGACGCTGACAAACTAACACTACGTTTCATATCATATGGTCTATATAAGAGCAAACCTGGTATTACAGCTAAGCTCAGTTACTGCGGTAGGGTTAGCAAGCAAGATGAATGATGGATAGTGAGGCGGCTCGGATCGTTTTGCTCGAACTCGGCAAGTTTGTTAAATTGAACGAGCAAAAAGCTCGGCTTGCCTCATTAAAAGCCCTGAGTTGGCTCGTTAAAAACTTTCCAGAGCTTCTCTATGGGTACAAACCAAGGCACCTAGGCGTAAGCAATTTGCAGTCATCAACTCCTACTAACCTACTAGACTGGCTGCAACAACACCACGAAACTACAGTTCTCTTTAAACAACACCTGCTACCCGTTCAACGGCATATATATGAAACCCAAGAGGACAAGTACGGGACGGAATGAGAATTTCAAGTCAGTGACATGGCTTTCATGAACCTACAACCATACACTCAAACCTCGGTCACTCGTCGATCCAATCACAAGCTCTCGTTCAAATAGGTTGGGCCCTATGAGGTGTAGGCTTGCATTGGCAAGGTCGCATATACAAGCTAAAAATACTAACTGGCAATCAGATTCATCCAGTGGTACATGTGTCCCAGCTGAAAAAATCAGTCCCAGCTGATCAGGTCCATGCTACATATATCTCTCACTTTTCAATTCATTATTGATGATGACTACCGTGTGCAGCCGCAGCCGACACAAGTTAATTGCCAGCATTCCATCACGCGCGATCGTGGATTTGCGCAGAAAATCCTTTTTTCGTGGACAGTTTTGTCGCCGTCGGTGAGCCCCTCAGAGTCCGAAGCCATGCTACGACACAACTTTTTGACGCTCCTGCCTGGGGCAAACAATTTCTCAAGGGGAGGGGAGGGGAATGCTATGGCACGGAATCATCGCTGAAGAAGGGATAACACGCAGAGTGCAGGCCACAAGACGAAGCCCAACAACAGCCCAGCCCACTCAAGGAGAAGCAGCAATGTTATCTCCAGTTCGTGTGGTGTGTACAGTGTACGAGGCATCAATAAATCATTTTAACTGTATTCTACCTGATCGATCAATTCCTTCCCATCAAACCCTCTCTCTAAATATTCGTCTACATTTGAGATTGAGATCCCGTTACCGGTGTGTGAAGCAAGGACAGTGATCGAGATCGTAACAGTGTGTTTATGGCCTGACAAAAGACGGCAAGTACACAGATACACACTACGTGTTTGTGGCCTGACAAAACAAACATGAGCCACTTGCTGCTTGGTAAGTCGCAATAAGTCATTCATATCGGGCATCAAATTTCTCAAGGGGAGTATATATTTAGCTCACGTTCTGTGCATGCATGTAGGGAATAGAAAATTTATCTCTCATTGAGATGGTGTCATGGTCACTCGTGGCTCGGATAACTTTTTTTGTTTTAAATTATAAGATAAAAGATACATGAACAGACTTGTAGATATTTGTGGTTTCGTTTTCTCTGGAAATGGAACTGGGCCAGGCCCTCTTCTTCTAAAAAAAGACACATGACCAGTTTTTTCTAAGCTTTCCCGTGACCGTGAGACACATGAGCTGCTTGCTGCTTCGTACTCCCTCCGTTTCTAAATATAAGATGTTTTAGCATTTGTCCACATTCACATATATGTAAATGTATATAGACATATTTTAGTGTATATGTACACTCATTTTAGTATGCCCTTAGACAACATGTTCAAGAGCTAAAACGTCTTATATATTAGAACGGAGGGAGTAAGTCTCAACGGCTACATGTTGAATGATCTCTATTATCGTTATATATGTCCGCGCAACGCAGCGGCAAGCTTCTCTACAATGTCCTCGGGTGTGATGCTGAAACCCTCGTCCACCTGAAATGAAGCAATATATATCATCAACAAATGTTATAAAGTTGTTTCAGAATATCTGAAGGTATAGTTTCCTTTAGCCCAGAACAACTTGATCGAAAAATGTCACCTAAAGAAGAAAATGTGGGCAGTAAAGAGTAATGAGCTTGCCTTGGCCATGATGGTAATATTCAGAGTGCAAGCCGGGAAGCATGGGATGACGTTGTTGTGCGTGATGCTAAGGTGAAGCTCCTCGACCTCGCCGAGCAACCTGACAAGCACCCCTTTTCCGTCGTCGCAATGGATCCTCACCATGACGTCGCTCTCCGAGATCTTCGCCTCGATCTCCGCCAACGAGCTCGTAGTCGTCGTCGCCGCCGCGCCGCCGGGTACGGTGGCGACGCGCGGCCTCTTGGCGAGCACAACCGAGTCGACGACGCTCTTCCCGCGGCGGCTCTCGGCTTTCTTGAGCTTCTCCTGCTGATCCTTGACGTACATCACAGCGTCGAACAGGATCGTCGTCTTGTCCATCTGATGAACAAACTCATTCATCGGTCAACGAGTTTTCCGGAAGTTTTTTCGTAAGAATAAAGTCGAGGGAAGCGACATAAGATCGTGTGAGAAATGTGGCGAGGAGATCGGGGATGGATGAGGACCTTCTTGAGGCCGGGGATGACGCTGGAGAGCTCGATGAAGCCGCGGTTAATCGTCTCGCGGCGCTTCCTCTCAGCCTTTGCGTGTTCCTTCGCGCCCGGATCCGGCGACGTCTGCCCCGTCGTCACCGAACTGCTGGCGGCGCTCTTGGCGGAGTTTTTCCTTGACAAGGGCGACCCGTGAGCCGGCTCCGGCACTTGGGGCGCTATTGCGGGAGCGGTGGGCGTGACCTCGTCGTGTATGGTCGGCTGCGGCACGGTGGAGGTGTAGTGCCATCTCACCAGTGGGTAGCTGGACGGGCAGCCGTCGTTCTCCCCGACGGCGCCGCCCGGCGTGCTGCTGTCGCCCGAGCTCCAGCTGTCCGTGGCGCGGTCCTGTGCTGCTGCTCCCGCAGAGGCCGTGCCGTTCTGCAGCAGGCCTTCCATGACGGCGTAGGTAGCGGCGTCCGGCTGGTGCAGGTCCTCCTGCTGCAGCGTTTCCATAGCCCAGTCGAAGAACATGCTCGAGTCGTCCATGCCGGTAGGTACCTGATGGAATCACACGCCGAAAAACGAGAATTATATCACAACACGGTTCGCAACAAGATGAAAAAGATGCATGCTTGCGACGAAGGAACTACTGCTTGGGCTAACACCTACTGGCCGGCAAAGTGGATGCAAATCCGTCACCAGATCGAGAGACGGAGTTGAGATTCCAACACTCTCTGTGCTTGCCAGATCTAGAGGAAACAGAAGAGATGGCCGGTAACACCACAATCACCTACGGTTGAGGACCTGTCCTATCCAATCGCCCTCATGCTATTCACTTCTTCCATGTGTGGCGTCGTTTATATAGAGAGAGATAGTGAGCACTCCTGGTGTGCTTGACCTGCATCATCCGTACCACAGGAGGAAACAAGGGAGATATATCACACGTGCACCTCAGCAGGTTCTCTTGTCGGCATGATTTGTCCTTTTGTCCGATGACTACTAGCATAAAGGTCTTTTTTATCGTGGGAACGAGAAAAACAGAAGCAGAAACAGAAAAAAAAAGAGAATTTGACAAGATAGCAAGTGCACATTTGATGACGGAGAAAACTGCATATAAATAATTATTTGCTTGGGACGCAGGAAATAACACAAGAAAAACATGCAATGAGGTTGTAACAGATGACACACAATTTGCTGATGCAAATGTCATACTCCGTCCATTTTTGTATTACAAGGTCACAATCCCATTTTTCAGATATCAGAAAAACAAAGTCAACTAATAAATAGCACGAGTAATTAAACATTTTACATATGGTGCCTCTTTCTCTATAGATGCATGCGTCGTTTACAGTAATAAGCATCATTGTATGAGGCAAATAACTAATCATTTTTTCGGAAATAAATAGTAGAATTATATAGATGAAAATTATATTTTTGATAGTGACCTTATATTTAAAACTGGAGGGAGTAGATGGAAGGAATCAACATTGCTCAGCTAGCTAATTCTCATTAGGGTGAGAGCGCTTGTCATTATTTGGTCGTTGTGGCTATGCAAAAATGACAAGTTTCTCAACGGTAAAAAAATGTTCTCATATGCATATAATCTACCGGTGTACAAGTTTGCTGCGTTCAAGGTCACCTCTACAACGTGTGAAGAATCGAGACTTATTTATGGAGATGTCTACACGGTTGGAGGATGCACCCAGAGATTTTCTTTTACCCAACATGGGGTGCAGCGTGATCTACGGATTGGCCCTCCCTCACCCGGGGTGCTATACAGTTTCTTCGCTTAATTGTATTTCACTTTTCTATTTTTTTTGTTACGGACCTGTTGCGGCTGTGTGCATCTTTGTTATACGCAGGGCGGGTGTAACGCTGGCTTGTCCAACTATTATTTTGTTGGACTCTTGTCCAATGAGATATATATGCTATCATTTTAGTTTCTATGAATAGACATTGGATTATTTCACACCT
The DNA here is from genome assembly GCA_947311845.1 of Poa pratensis. Classification (NCBI taxonomy): domain Eukaryota; kingdom Viridiplantae; phylum Streptophyta; class Magnoliopsida; order Poales; family Poaceae; genus Poa; species Poa pratensis. Next base: position 52,361,323 of record CAMZMU010000040.1, on the reverse strand, counting down.
CGGCTCGACTCGTTCAACAAAGGAGTCCAAAAATGAAACTTTGGCTCGACTCGGTAAACTCACGAGTAGCTCGATCAACTCGTTCTTTTATCATATATATATTATTTCCAAACTGAGGTTCTACTTTCTTTTTGCTAGAAACCACTGATTACATCAAAGCCTGGTTAATACAGAAAGACACCCCACAAAGATAGAAATTACACATAGGTCCTTCTGCAAAACGATGTCGCCGGCGAGGAACAGGACGTGCCGATGGCGCGCCGCCGCTGCGTCTTCCTCAAACCTTGGATCAAAAGACGGCCCCTTGCGGACGGGAAGTCGTCGAACCTCGAACTCCGGAGAGCCTCCACCCTGCTCGACGACGGCAACACCGCCAGGCTTCAACATCAGCAGCTTTACGATCTCGATCTGGATCCGCCACTCCGGGATCCAGCTGGGGCAGGAACGCGCACGGCGGTCACCCAGGACCGCAAGCACGGGGGAAGTCGACTGCTTGATGCCGGAGCTCCGAAGATCGCCGACACCGGAGAGGAAGAAGCCGACCCCAAAACGCCAACCACCGACGCCTCCGCCTCCAGGACGCCGCCGGCAAGCACTCCCTCTAACCCTACACTATATACATGGCGAGATCCGGGGATTCCCCAGCCTCCCGCTGCCGGAGCAGCCGCCGGAGACGGAGGGATCCCGCGGATCGCCGCCCTGCGAGGTGGATCGACGGAGGAGTTCAAGAAATCGCCTCTCTTCTACTGTAGCGGGAGAGAGGAGACGTCCAAGGTCGTCTGTAGCGCATCCAAACTGAGGTTCTACTTTCGGCATTGATCTATCCTTTGATTAGAGATGTGAAATTGTAGAAGGACCAGCATTAGAAGGACCAACATTGGTGTAGTTTGGAAGTAGTAGAAAAAATACTAGATTTTTCATATACGCGCATGTTCGAACACTTAGAATGAATTAAACGAGTTAAACGAGCTACTCGCGAGCTGCTCACAAGTAGCTTTGTCAACAAACGAGTTCAGATCCAAAACTCGTCTCGGCTCGTGTGACAACGAGTTCGAGACGAGCCGAGTCACCAGCTACTTGTGTAGCTCGCGAGTTTCGAGTTTTAATTCCAGCCCTAGTTGTTAGGGTAATCTTTGGATCGGTCCTCCATCTACATAGGCGTTTTATGGGCTCTCTGATTGAATCTTATAATTCACCTTAGCCACTTTTTTGTTTATGTTTTGACAATTTGTGCAGAGGTCAGATCTAATACTTGTATCCTTGAGATACTATGACTAATGAAATTGCCCTTTGTCCGAAAAAAAGATGTTTACGTAAACCCAAACATACCTACACACATAGGTTGCGTTTATAGCTTCATTTCCCATATTTCCATGACCCGCTGCATATATACACAACGCTAACTAAATATTGACTGAGTGGAGGAGAATCCAAGAAAAGCTTCCTTACTAGCGGAAACCCCAAATGGAGCCCGAGTTTCATGGGTCCCGTTTTCCCATGCAAAATGTCAAACACTATCAACATGCAAAACCTTAGTGCAAAATTTGTATTATTTTAGTCTACACAAACAAAGGTAAATCTGGCAAAACTTCAACCTTTTCATACTATGTACTTTCACAGATCTAGATCCGTTCCTTTGTCATATTTTCCCTGCTTAGTATATAACGAAATTAGGATTGAATTTTTGCACACTTGTAGATTATATTATTATCTACATCTAGATATTTTTGTTTGAAATTTCAAAATGTGAGTTATGAGCGTTCGAAATAGAGCTCCATGGAGGTCGGCCTCTAAAACGTCTCTCTCCCATAGTAGTTATTATCTTATGCAACTATACTACCGATTTGAATACTCTGCCAAGTTGTTTCCAAAATAATGAACTTAGCTGTCTGTTAGATAAAGAACCAAAGAGGAACAGCTCAAGAACAAATCTAACATGTTCCATTTCTCCACATGACAGCCGCAATTTGTTATATACATCAACTTGTAAATTGTAATACACAAAGCACGAAATGAACCGATGACGAGAAAGTAAGCGGTGGAACATAACTAAACATGAGAAAGACCACCTATAATTAAGGCAAGACTACCCGAAATAGAACTAGCTAGTACAAACATATATGCACATGCTAGAACGATGCTACTTATCGTGTCACGTAGGAGTTAATGACTCTTCTCAGAATATTAATCAAAAATTTAAATAGACGTTGGATGAACCAGAAACAACTTTGACGTTGGATGCGGCTATATAGTTGTTTCTTGAATATTGGGGCCTAGAATATTCTCCCAGTGAGCAAGCAAGGAAATTATATCTGCTAAAAGGTTTTCGGGTTTACTTGATGGACATGCTTGAGGCTAAGGCCACCACCGATATATATGAAACTAAAAATAATTTCCATTCCAAGATCCAGCACATGTTTGCTCCACTGAATGATATGGTTTCTCCGATGGTCAATTTGGCAATGAATCTCGCAAATACAGTAATTAGCAGCTACGGCAAGAGCTTAGCGATATCGGATCTAGCTGGTGGCATATGTAAGAGCATCTTGTTTTATCAGCTTATTTTTTGGTTGTAATCGAGGTCTCCGTAGTGTATCGATTATGGTACCCATCGCTGTCTTGCCCAATGGGTCCCATATTATCGACGCACACAAAACAGAGAAAAATAAGACAAAGACTAGCTTAGCAGTTTATTCCAAAAAAATCCTGGCAGGCAGATAAGCCATGTAGATGAGAGCGGCGATATGTCTCCCGGGCGAGAAGGAGCCTGGTATTTGAAAATTTAAAATGTTTAAATTTAAAGATTCACGATGTAAACCAAAACTATGCAGTATGACTGTAAAAAGGTCTTTATGTGAAGTACAATGTATTGTAGCCTCAACAAAAAAAGGCAAAAGTAGGGCATGATCAGATCAACTTTTTTAATCTAAAATTTGTTCGATTTGTTTTTTTTTGCTGAGCCAAAAATACAATGTATTATAGACTGGACTTTTTCAGGATCGTAGTGCATATGGTTGGCTACATCCAGGTATTTCTTTTCGAATTTTTTGAAACGTTTTCAAAAAAATTAAAAACGGGCTCCCTGTCGCTCGGGTGTCGACGCGACCTAGCTACCTAGGGGAGCATTATCTGGTGCAACTTGTACTATTTTGCAGACACGTCAGAAAAATAATGCAGCTATAGGGTTGTCGGCAAGGAATCCTTCATTAAATAACCAGCGTTGGACTTAAAAAATGTTAAAATGGTGGACCGAACCAGCTGTATCCAAGAACAAATCTAGTTTGCACCGCCCCTGCAGATGACAGCTACGTTGACAGCGGGTTACCATTTTGAGTCTGGTAAACATGCTTTGTGCATTACTAATTTTGGTATGAAATTTGGAGCCTCTACAACTATAATACATATTACACCCGGTTTGTACATAATGCAACAACATGAACGACTTTCATGGGAACAGCTGGCCATAAATATGCAGAAGGTCCACATAATTAACAACGAGGAGCTGTCTTGGATCGGTTTTTGTATTGGTGATATTCTGTGGCTGAACCTATGGCACTTGTAATATTAGGGGTCGGATAATATTAAATGAGCTAAATTCGTGTAATGTATGTTATCATGTTTTTTTGCAAAAATAATGCATAACAAGATTTTTAGAGCGATCATTTTCATACATGCATATATATGTTCATATAGGTTATGTAGGAGTACCTCCTTGTCATCGCTTGTTGCATCTACCCAAATTCCAACTAGTTGAGCGATCGGACAAGCCCACGAAAGCCGTGCGACCTACAGTAGGCATCTTTTGTGCAAACTGAGTGGAGATTTGTACTCCCGAGCCCCATTTCAAAAAATTAAAATACATATTTATAAGTTTCAAAAATTCTGAAAACAATCATGCATATTCTCAATGATATATCCTACAAACGTGTAAAATCTTAATGCAAAATAGCTTACGATTTGAGCTACACAAAAATGACAAATGTGCAGATCTGAGTATAGTGCACAATATGTAGTTTCAAATTTTCAACTTTTGTCATTTTCGTGTAGGCCAAAATGTATTCTATTTTGCATTGATATTTTGCGCGCTGGCAGGAAATATCATTGAGAACATGCATGATTTTTTTCAGATTTTTTTGAAACTTCTAAATATATTTTTTATTTTTTTAAATAGGCAAGATCATTGGAGCTCGGGAGCATAAACGACTTTCCGGTGCAAACTGTAATATTTTATCTTCTGCAAGCTGTGCTATTTTATCTTCTGCAAGCTGTACTACGTCTTTGAATATTGTGCCACCATGTGAGCTGACTAATGAACTTGCAGCTTGTCTGTGATAAACCGAAGTTGGACTGTAGCGTCTCTTAATTAATCTAAGGTGGTTAGGGCACGTTCGATAAACACAGTATACTTGGACATGCTAATTAAGAACTCGCAGTCATTGCTCCATTATTGCATATTGAATGAGCTAGGAGTAGTTTCTCCATGTGGAATTAATGTTAGAAAAAAGTCCACCGTAAAGAATTAAGTCCTTGCACTGTCACGACTTCCCTACCGGGCTAGTGACCGATTCGCCATTTCCGATGACCAATATGACGATATCACCATAAATCTGAAAATATTATTGCACTTTTGATTTTTTTTTGCAAAAAGTCCAACCAATCTACTGATAATCAACAAAGGTACAAAGAATAAAGGGAAAATGGATAACATGAAATAGAAAGAATAAATGGAACGAAGCATACCAAAGAAAAAAGAAAAAGAAACATAGAAAAGAAAAGAAAAGCTGGTAAGAGACGTACCTTTTTTTTTTTGAAAAGCATCTGGATTATTAGATATTACATCGGTTTACACTGGAAATATCCAGACACACACAGCTGTCCCCTATTTGCAGAAAACACCCCGATGAACCAAAAAATAAAGCACACACCCTTGGGGAATTCCGCATCATCTCCTCCGCTGCCGTCCTCGATCTCGTCATCGCACCGCCGCATCCGCCGCTGAGGAAGACGAGAAGAACCCGGATGGCCGCTGAGTCGCCTGCACACGCCTGTAGGGAATCAAATCCCGTTGATATCGCCGCATTTGTCGCTCGCTGGACGACGAGACCTTGGCGACGAAGATGCCGCGTCGGCGGGGGACACGCCCCGACCTGAGCAGGCGGTCGAGCCGGAAACGACGCAGGGCGCCATTCGCGCAGCTCGCAAGAAAACCACCAGAGGGGAGAAGCCGCCAGAAGCTCTCCATCCGCACCACCTCCTTCACCACCACGGAGAACAGAGAAAGCCAGATGCAGAGGACAAAATCCATCGAGCTTATTTGCAGGAGACACCGGCTCCGGCCGCTCCGGCCACGCGCGGCACCATGCCGCCATCGCCAGAAGAAGCGTCGCCGTAAGCCACGCAGCACCGCTCGGAGGCGCCCGCAGCGAGCTCCAAACCGGCATCGCGCCATTCGCCATATAGGCAAGCACAAAAGCTAACTCTGTACACCTATCCTAGATCTACGCCTAAACAACCTAAAACTACTCCGGCACCTCACCAGCGCGAGCTCCAGCCAGCTACTCCGGCGGAGAGGCCAGATCGGCCCGGTCCTCACAAGGCGACTCTCAAAACAACTGTAGCAGGGCGAGAGGCTTTGTTGCTTGCTGGAGACGATCTTCCGTTCGTTGGCTCCTGGCCTTGGGATAAGAGACGTACCTTGCTATGGAGAAAGCATCTTCGTTCTGGGAACAACAGCCACCGTACGCAAAGAAGACGAGCGAAACGCGCTAATGGGCTGAGCCCACGAAAACTAATTCCTAAGCGAAATGGTTGCACCGCATCGCTCGCTCCCGCACAACCTTCATCGGCCGGCCCAGTGGGCTGGTACTTCTGTTTTGGGAACTTCAGCACGGTTTCTTTCGGGTTTCACCTGTTTTCCGTTCTTTTTTTTTTCTTTCCTATTTCTTTAATTTATTTTTTACGTAACTCTTTCATTTTTTGTCTGTTTATTTTCATTTTTCTGTTTTTTTGTTTATTTTATCTTGTTCAAACGAAATAAATGTGTTTATTTTTGTTAAAATAACATAAATATTCATATTTGAAAAATAGTTCAAAGAAAATAGGTGTTCATATTTATAAAATCAAATAACATAATGTTCTTTTCGACAACATAAATATTTATAGTTGATAAATTGTACGAATAACCTAAATGTTCATATTTGAAAATCGTTCAAATAACATAATTGTTCATTGCAAAACCGGGACTAAAGGCCCTCCACATGGCTGCGGTCATGCGCTAGGGCTGGAGCACCTTTAGTCCCGGTTGGTGTTACCAACCGGTACTAAAGGACCGGAGTTTTTTTTAATTCTATTTTCAATTCTTTCTTAATTATATTCTTAATTCTTAATTCTGTTCCAAAATTTCCCACTTAGCCACACACTTAATCTCTAATTATACACTTAATCTCTGGTCAAAGTACTTACCCTGGTCAAACTTCTCATTCGGACACTCATCCTCAAATTGCTCTAGTCCAAGCACGCTTAACTTTTGAGTTCCTTCCAAATTATCTTCCAAATGAGAAGTTAGAACTTACTGATATTTGTATCGTATCAATCATATTAACCCCTGGATCATGATGTTACACTTTTTTATTGTTTAAATGTTTAAAAATTTATTTGAGTAAATAACAATGGTTATGTAATAATATTTTTTGAATAAATAACAATGATTATGTAATAATATTTTTTGAATAAATAACAGTGATTATGTAATAATATTTAATATGTAATAATTCATATCTTTAAATCCGTAAATCAAAATTTGACAAATAAAATGTCTAAATCAATTAGAAAAATGAGAGTAATTCAAATATGCTATCCATATCATCTTATGCATCACAGAAAAATCGATAAACTTGCTATGAAACAAAACCTCTAGCATGGAGCCAAATGATCAAGTTATGGCAGTTCCCACGGCATAGTTTGTGACAAAGTTCTCATATTCGACAAATAGGTGGTATAGGAAGCAATGGTTCTGAAGGGATTTTTCGAATTATTTTTGTAAATATCATTTTCCTTTTTCTAAGTGGCAAAAATGCCTTTTTTATGAACCAAGTACAAACAATATGGTGCAAAATGGCACCATCTAATTTTCACAAAGAGTAGTCCACATTTGATGGATAATCCTGAAGTATTAGGATTTTTCTTAATTTCTATCTAATTTCGCCTAGTTAAATGAGTTTATGCTGATTTTTTTTGAAATTAATCCAAATTTGAACTACAAGTGTTTGATAGTTTGGTCTAAAATATTAAAAAAAATCATTTTAAGGTACACAACTAGTGGTTATATCACAGAAACATTGATAGTTTTAGAAAATTTGACCTCTTTCGATTAATAGTTATGGTAGCCATTTTGACCGTTTTTTGAAAAAATCAAATAAAGTGAAAAAATCTCAAAAAAAAGATATCATCTGGCATGGAGTCCTTTTATGTGTACTAGTTGCTATGAAAAATGATAAACTTGATTTTTGACAAATTGTTCAAAAAAATCTTGACAAAAAGTTCTATCATGTGTAAACATCTATAAGTTTCAAGCCAAATGACCAAGTTATGACCATTCCCACGGCATAGTTTGTGATAAAGTTCTCATATTCGACAAATAGGTGTATCTTGGTATATAGGAAACAATGGTTCCGAAGGGATTTTTTAAATTATTTTTATAAATATCATTTTTCTTTTTCTAAGTGGGAAAAAAGACTTTTTGAACCAAGTACAAAATATATGGTGAAAAATGGCACCCATCTAATTCTCGCAAAGAGTAGTCCACATTTGATAGATAATTTCCAAGTATTAGGAATTTTCTTGATTTTTATCTAATTTCGTCTAGTTAAATGAGTTTATGCTGATTTTCCAAAAATAATCCAAATTTGAAATACAAGTGTTTGATAGTTTGGTCTTAATTTTTTTAAAATCATTTTAAGATACACAACTAGTGGTTATATCACAGAAATATCGATAATTTTAGAAAATTTGACCTCTTTCGATGAGAGTCATGGTGGCCATTTTGACCGCTTTTTGAAAAAAAAATCAAATAAAGGAAAAAAAACCTCCAAAAAAGATATGGTGCAAAATGACACCCATCTAATTTAACAAAGAGTAATCCATATTTTATGAATAATCCCCAAGTATTAGAAATTTTCTTGGTTTCTACCTAATTTCGCATAGTGAGTTTATGCCGATTTTTTGAAAATAATCTCACCTAGTTAAATGAGTTTTTGTGACGCAAAAGATGATATAGTTATCATATTTAGATTTCTCTCATTTTTTAATCGATTTAGACATTTTATTTGTTAAATTTCGATTTACGGATTTAAAGATATGAATTATTCCATATTAAATGAAAAATAAAAAAATGAAAAACATTCCTATGCCGATGGCTTTAGTCCTGGTTGGTTTCTCCAACCAGGACTAAAGGTCTATCTTTAGTCCCGGTTGGAGACACTGACCGGGACTAAACGGGCTCGCACCAGCCGCAGCCTGCCGCAACCCCTTTAATCCAAAGGTTCCGTATAACCCGGGACTAGAGCCGTTAGAATCGGGACTAATGCTCACATTACCCAAACATGGCCGGGACTAAAACTCCGGACGAAAGGCCCTTTTTCTACTAGTGAAGTGGGAATGTTCATACGCGGCAAAAAAAAAATCTGAATTTTTTAAAAGTTTAAATTTCAACGAGAATCCTGGGTAAATAGTCAAACCGGGAACCAAAAATTTTGAATTTTTGAAATTTCGTTTCCAAAATCGTCCGGTAACCAGTAATCAGGACCCACGTCGGGAAAATTTTCCAACGAGACCTTGGTTACAACAGGCGAGTGAAGGCATGACAGGTGTTGAAAACGACTGCCAGCCGGAGGCCAAACTGAAAGCGACCATGTGTCGCCGTTGGTACTCTCTGGTGGCTTTGTTTCGAGAGTGGTAAAGCGTCGCGACGCACACGGGTAGGCCGTCGGCAGGTAGCCATCAGAGTGTGCGTACAATATGCATGAAAAGAAGACGTCGTCCAACTCGCGACACGCCACGCTCCCACCCGGCCGTGCCACCTCGCTCCTCCAAAAGCTCCCTCGCGTCTCCCCGACCTCCTCCACCGGCAACGCTCCCGCAGTCCCGCCTACACCAGTCCTGCAAGCTCGATCGCGCCTTCGCCGTCGCCAACCCGGTCGCCATGGCCGCGGCGATCCTCCGACGCCTGAAGCCCACCACGGCCACCCAACGCCTGGCGCCGGCACTTTCCCGCGCGATCTCCGGCTCAACGGAGCCGCCGCTCAACGTGGAGACCTCCCTCCCCTTCGCGTCCCACAACGTGGACCCGCCGTCCCGCTCCGTCACCACCACGCCGTCCGAGCTCCTCGCCACCTTCCGCTCCATGGCGCTCATGCGCCGCGCCGAGATCGCCGCCGACTCCCTCTACAAGGCCAAGCTCATCCGGGGCTTATGCCACCTGTACGACGGCATGGAGGCCGCCATCACGCGCCGCGACGCCATCATCACCGCCTACCGCGACCACTGCCTCTACCTGGCCCGTGGCGGCAGCCTCGTCGCCGCCTTCGCCGAGCTCATGGGCCGAGTGGACGGCTGCTCAAGGGGCAAGGGCGGCTCCGGTACCCGTGATCTTGTGTATTAAGAGAGTAATTAGTACTCAGTGCACTTTTAAGTCTCAAGTTTCTTAGCTATCAATTACACAAAGCATACAGTACATGAATATGGTCAATGTTCATTCTGGTTACAAATGCGATGCCACAGGCTGTACTAACATCCCCCTAGTAGATTAACATAGCTGCTGGGTGAGTTAAAAGCGACTTGGACCGCTCCCTCTCCACCGTCTACAGTGCTGAGAGAGGCGATTTGTGAAAGTTCCCCGTCTCCTCACCTTGCTCGCCGGGGATCCGTGGATCCCTCCGCCTCCGACGGCCGCTCCGGCGGCGGGAGGCTGGGGAATCCACGGATCCGGGCTTGTATATAGTGTAGGGGTAGATAGGGAGGCAGCCGGCGGCGCCATGGAGGTGGAGGTGTCGGCGGTGTGGTGTTTGGTGTCGTTCTGCTCTTCCTCCGGCGACGGCGCTCTCCGGAGTTCTGTCGTGCGCGGATCGACTTCCCCGAGCTCTTCGATCCTTGGATCCGTCGAGTTCGTCGTTCCCCAGCCGGTGCCGGCCAGACGGCGGTGCCGTTGTGTAGATCTCAAAGGTGAAGTTGCAGTCAACCAAGATGGCGTCGCCGCCCGTGGTGCAGGGTGGAGGTGTCATGCCGAGGAGCGTCGACTTCCTGGTCGCCGAGGGGTGCCTCCGTGTCCAAGCTTGTGGAGGAGTGGCGGCGGGTTTCGCCGGCGCAGCGGTCTGCTCCGTGGAGACGAAGCCAGAGTTCAGCGAGGACCTATCTGTAATTTCTTTGTGTGTCTGGACTTTTCTGTAAGAATCTTGGTTTAATGCAATGTAATCCTTCTGCGCAAAAAAAAACATAGCTGCTGGGTAACATGTTCTTGTGTATTCTCCCGCTCTTTCAGATTCTTGAGATGGACACATACAGATACCATGGCCATTCTATGTCAGATCCGGGCAGCACTTACCGCACTAGAGATGAGATTGCAGGAATAAGACAGGTTAGGATGTCTTGAAATATATGTTCCACCTCATACCGAAGACTGCATTTCTGAGCTTAGCTGTGTCATCATGATATAACAGGAGCGTGATCCGATCGAGAGGGTCAGGAAGCTGATATTGGCCCACGACTTGGCAACAGCCCAGGAACTCAAGGTATGCACTGTAACTACAAAAAGTGTCGCAAAGCATAAGACCTGGAATGTGCAAACAGAAAAAAATCTGAAGTACTAGCTATATACTCTGTTCTCACTATGGCAACCTATTACCTTTTTCCTTCTAGGACATGGAGAAGGAAATTAGGAAGGAGGTTGACACTGCGATCGCCAAAGCAAAGGTCTGAAATGCAGCTAGATGTCTTGAGAATGTTTCTCCATTTATTCGAAACTAGTAAATTTGCACGTGCAACGCACGTATAATCGAATTGAAGTAGTAGAAAATATTCAATTTATAGATATGAGTTTCGTTAATAAACCAACCGTTTGAAAATAATTATAACTTATCAGTGGAGAGGATTTGTATAAATCGATGATTATAGTAATGCACATGCAATGCATGTCTATACAATCTCATTTATATAACAAAAAAAATGCCTTTTTTCCTTATTGTATGTAATAAAATAGTGAATATAAAAATTCAGCGCCGGAGTGACGATGGCGCGAGAGGTAGTTTAAGTCTTATGATGGATTTCGTTTTGAGGGATAATATGATAAATTCTGAAATACATATATTTTTTTGTAATATCTACCTCCTAATAATGTTTCACGATCTAGTTTGTCTTTACAATATCATGTAAACACAAAAGTAAATGAAAGTTCTAAAAATATTTTTGTAGACAGATTCAAACATTTGAGTTTAAGTTATTCAATGCATACATTTGAAGCATATTAGTTGTCAAATTTACGCCCTACCTTTTGCTCGGCATTTACTGGGATGTAGCGTATACCTTTGTCCATCCATCTTTCGGTTTGATTTTGTAATCCATATCTTGTAATTAGTCAGACATCATACAGGACATCAGATGTGTCCGTGGCCTAGCCTGTAGAAGATAGTGCATATCTTCCTGCATAAAATAATTCCAACTCCAACGAATATGTGTAATATCTGGCATGCATCCATCCTCTGAGACCGGCCGCTGCGATTCTTAGTTGTGTAGCTCTATGCTTGGATCAATCTTGTGCCTATCAAATCCAGGAGCCTGCCTATAGAGAACGGTCTCTCTGGCCGCGTATAATAAAAAAAAAAACTGTAAGGGCTAGCCGGCCAGCCGGGATTTGACTCCGAGGAGCCTGCCTATAGGGAACGCTCTATCTGGCCACCCGTTAGCTCGCTCGTCTTCTATCTGGCTTGCCTGTAGGACGACGTTTTACATGCAGACTTCACGGTGGGTGGTTATGGCTCAGGCTGGACACGAGCCAACTCGGTCCGGCTCAGGCCGAGCCTGCAAAAAGCTCGAGCCGGAGTTGCCGAGCCCGAGCCAGCTCGACACTGCTGGCGAGCCTCACATGCTGGCTCGGCGCGAGCCAGGCGAAAGCTCGGTCCAAAACGAGCGGCTCGCGAGCCTGGAGGTGGCAGTCGCTGACAGGTGGGCCCGTTGGCACGGCGCCGTGCAGAGATGCAGCGAAGGCAACGGTGGCCGAGGACATGATGCGGGGTGTGCTTCCATGGCGCTGGTGGCTGCATCGGTGGGAGAGGCGCACAAAGGGCGGCCGTGGCACGTCTCCCGCTTCACTACATGCAAGGTGCTGGGCTACGACGTAGTACATGGCTGTGGGGAAGATGAGCAGAAGGGGCAAATGGCGGCGCCGGCGGTGGCTGCCTACGCGGGAAAGGCAGAGAAAGAGCAAGGGGCGGCGCCGGCGGTGGCTGCCTACGCGGGAAAGGAAGAGAAAGAGCAAGGGGCGGCGCCGGCGGTGGCTGCCTACGCGGGAAAGGAAGAGAAAGAGCAAGGGGCGGCTGTCTTGGAGATTGCTTCGGATGGCGGCGCGGAAGACCTAATATTTGCTCGTGGTCTGGTCGAAGAAGAGGCGCATATCGCTCTAACAGGCTGCGTCACGTTCACATAGCGGGCCAAACGGGCTGGACCGAGCCGAGCCTAGCTCGGCCCGAGCTCGCCGCGGTCCAGGAAAATGAGCTCGGCTCGGTCAAATTAAATAGCGGGCCGAGCCCAGCTCGCACCGAGTCAGCAAAACTCGGGCCGAGCCCAAAAGACCGAGCTTCACGTCCAGCCAGAGTTATGGCACCGGCGGCGCGGCGTCGTATTCTCTGATGACTACGCCACTTGCCGCCTCGGATGTACCTAGACGATCGTACGCGCAGCACAGCCGCTGCTGTCTCCCGCCATCCTCTCGACTACGTGCCATAGTCGCCGGGTCTCGGCGAGTGTGTCCTCCGCGGGCAGCTCGGGCAGGTGTTGCGGCGCGCCAGCCCGCGCACGGCCAGTGGAAGCGGTGCCCACACGGCCGCAGCACGCACATGCCGCACCCTGCCGCCATCTCCTCTGAAAGGGCATATCCTTCTCCAAAGTGTTTTGATGTTTGTTGACAACACACTTAGATGTCTAATGTGTGTGCTAAAAGTGTGCAGGATTGTATCAATTAATATTGCACAGGTTTTGTCTCAAGAAAAGTAAGAAATGCAGTCTTCATTGCGTCAGCCGGTACTACCGGGTTCACCCCGGTACTACCAGGTGTTCTGCCGTGCGGAACTACCGGGCCCAGTACCGGGCCCAGTACCGGATCTCCAAATGCTCTCTGGACTCGCTCGAATTTAATCCGGTAGTAGCCCCGGTAGTAGCGCGGTACTACCGGGTGGGGAGCACTACCGGACCAGGCGGTTGATACGTCTGCAACGTATCTATAATTTCTGATGTTTCATGCTTGTTTTATGTATCATTGTCACATGTTTTATATGCATTATATATCATTATTATACATTTTCTGGGACTAACCTATTAACAAGATGGCACAGTGCCAGTTCCCTGTTTTCTGCTGTTTTTGGTTTCAGAAAAGTACTTCTGCAAATATTCTCGGAATTGCACGAAACAAAAGGCCACGTCCCTATTTTTCCAACACGTACACGGAGCCAGAAGGGCAAGCCAGGGGGAGGCCCACGGCCTCCAAACCACGTGCTCGCGCGGCTGGGCCCACAGGCGCGCCGGGAGGTGAGGAGGGAGCCCAGGACCTCCACCGACGCTGCCTGTCGAGGTGTGGACTCGGCAAATCCCTGGGTTGTGTACCCCGGGTTGATTGAGGGGGAAAGAGATGAGCGCTGGTGATCACGACGGCTGACAAGCGAGGCGTTTTACCCAGGTTCAGGCTCCCGGAGGATAACACCCTACTTCCTGCTTGTCTGGTTATTGATGGTGAGTTGTGGCTACAATGGCGAGATGGCAATCTCGCTAGGGTTTGTGTGGCGGCTATGAGCGTACCCTAGACGAAGGACCCTCCTAGCCTTTATATGGTAGGCTAGGTCTCAGGTGAACGGTGCCGATGGCGCTTACAAGCATGGCGGGGTCGCATGACCTAGCGTCGACTATCTTGGGCCGCACGTCGTCCTCCTTGGGCCTTCCTTGGGCCTTCGTCATAAGGCTGATAGGCTTGGCGTGACCCAGGTATCCCCACCGTGGGGTACTCGAAGAGTGACCCCACGACAGGAGCCCCCGATTGCTTAGTCAAATCGTAGAGTCGGGTAAAGGACTCCATCCTCCTGGGCACGCCTTCGAGTTCCTGAAAGGGACAAGTAAAATTAGTCGACTCCGGCCGTTCAGGGCTTACGGAGGATTCCTTAGTCGAATCGTCGACTGCAGGGTTAAATACTGTGAATACGGCCTTAGTCGGTGATTTTTCGACTGTTATTGTTCTGAGTCACTCGGGAGCGCGAACAGCGCTCCCGATGGGAGTAGCCCCCGAAATTAAGCTGAATTGCTTGCAATTGAGGTTAAACTCAATTTTTCTTCAGTCGAAAAACCTGCTCCCGATGGGAGTAAAGAAGGGACTCGACTTGGAGTCGCGACTGGCTTTGTGTGACTTACTGTGTATTCGGCCGGTTTGGCTTACTGCGCGAGTTTGCTCAGCATTTGGAGCTTACTAAATGCTCTTGCACTCGGATGAAATGTTCGAGTTCTCAATCAGCTCGTTGGCTTACTGTACGAACTTATTCAGCTCTGAGAGCTTACTGAATCTTCTCGCACTCGAGTGAACTGTTCGAGTTCTCCATCAGCCCGTTGGCTTACTTCCTACGCCTTCGTGGTTGACGTCAGTGCTGACGTTTTTGATGCACTCTGTGTCCGATGGGACGTGACAGTGCGGTCCCACTGTCAGTATTGACTGGAGACAGCGGTTGCCGCTTTTTTCTGACCGTTGGGCGCGAAAATTTCGCGGTGTGATGATGGCGCCTTGATTCCCGCGCGTAGTGGGCGGCGTGGCCAGCGACGGTTGTTATCTCCGCGCGACACGTGGACGGCCATATGATGTTGCGGAGAGCGGTTTCAGCAGGGATGGCCAGGATTGACTAACCGCGCGGTATAAAATTTTCACCGCGGCGGTGAACAGTTCATCCATCCCCATTCCTTCATCGTCTCCACTGCTTCTGTTCCGCCATTGCTGCGCTGCGTGCTCTCTGTCAGCTTTTTGTCTCCTCCCTCCATGAGCAAGGCCGCGATGAAGAGGGGGAAGGCTGCTGCTGGCGCCGGCGGCGCCGCCGAGGCGAGCGTGATGAAGAAGCCCGACGGCGATTGGGTCAAATCGTCGGTGAAGAAGGCCGACCTCGAGGCCCTCCGCCGCAGGGGCTGCTGCCGCCGGTGGACCAGGCGACGGTGCGCGCTCCTGGGAAAGAGGTATTTCCCGCTCCTCGCGAGGGGGAACGCGTTTGCTTCGTGGATTTCCTTCCGCGGGGTTTCGGGTTCCCCCTCCACGATTTCGTCCGTGGTCTCTTGTATGCTTATGGGATTCAGATCCACGATCTGACTCCCAATAGCGTCTTGAGCATCGCGAGCTATTTCGTGCTCTGCGAGTGCTTCCTGGGGATCGCCCCCAACTGGCTGTTGTGGAAGTCGCTATTCCTCGTCAGGAGGAATGTGGGGAAGAGCAAGCAGGTGTACCCAGTTGGTGGCTTCGGCATCCAGGTGCGTGGCGATACCTCCTACTTCCAGATGAAGAAGTCCGACTCCGTCCAGGGCTGGCGGAAGAAGTGGTTCTACATCAGGTGCGACCAAGCAGGGCTTCCTGAATTCACGGCTGATCGCGAGTTGCGGAAGACAAGCGCGTGGGCGCACCCGCTGTCGAAGGAGGACAGGGAGGCGACTCAGCCCTTGCTGACGCTACTTCGTGGCCTTCTGAAGAGTCTGGGGCGCGACGGGTGGAATTCACCTCATCGCCACCTTCTTCAGGCTTCGGGTGCAACCGCTCCGCAGTCGCGTCCACCCGATGTGGGCGCGTGAGGATGCTGGCGAGGAGCTCGATGATGACGCCGTTGAGTCGAAGGTGAGGAGCATCACTAGTCTCCGAGCCGCTGACCCGTGCAACGTCAAGTGCCCAGTCGAGCCATATGGGCCTAGTAACCCTGTGCCTGAGGTGAGTTTTGTTTGCTTTGTTCGTCTTGTATCTTACTTCTGTTGAATCATCTTGCTTGACTCAAATGCTTCATTTGCTGACAGGGGCGTTCGAGCTACGTCAGTCTCCCTCCGTTGATGGAGAATGGACCTCACGAAGAGGCAGAGTTCCCTGAGGACGAGGGTGATGACGATGAAGTTCCCTCCGCCACCTCTCCGAGTGAAGAGTTGGAGGAGGATGATGAAGACGAGGAGCCGCTGCGGAAGCGGCAGAGGCGAAAGGGTGGCGACTCTGGTTCTGCCTCGTCGCCTGTGAAGGAGGCGGGTGTGATCGAGGAAGAGACGAGCGAGTCCTCTTCGGGTGCTAGGCACCCGAGTGACCTGGCTGAACCTTTGGTCGTGCCTCCACTCGGCTCTGCACCGCCGATCGAGTTCGCGAGGATGGCCTCCGTCTCCTTGGGGAGTGAAGATGATGATGTCGTCAGGTTAGTCGCATAACATTTGCTTTGTTTTTGTCGAGTGTGCTTTTTCACTTGCGGGTCCTTGAATTGATTTTCTTGCCACAGCGACCGTACCGGCGCTGCTGTTTCTTCCCCTCGTGAGATGGAGCACACGTCTACTCCCATGATCGAGTAGACTGCGAGGACGACCGGAGAGGAGGCTCTGGCGGGTGACGTTTTGGCCTTGAAGGCTTCGACCTCCGCCATGCCTGAGAGGTCTGCTGATGCGACTCCGGTTGACGCTGGGCTGCTTGAGCATGTAAGTGTTCTTCGATTCCTTCTGCAAGATCTGTATCGGGTGCGCGTACAGCGCTCCCGATGGGAGCAGCCCCCGAAGATGCGCGTGACTGGAATAGTCGGGCGCAGATTGATGTCTTGTGTTTCCTGCAGCCGTTTTATCGCCAGCAGATGGAAGGAGCCGCAGCCTTTGTTCGCATGGAGCAGGAGAGGGACCAGCTCCGCACTGCTCTGGAGCAATCGAATAGTAAGTGTGAATCCTTGTGTTCGAGGGGTGCTTCGACTGGCTTTATTGCTAACTTTGCTCCGTTGATCCGTAGGCGAGAAGGAGAGCATGAAGACGCGGGTCGCGGAGCTGGAGAAATCGCTGGGTGAAGCCCAAGAGCGGGAACGGGCTCGGGCTGATCTGGAGAAGACCCAGGTCGACCGCTTGCTCGCACTCGCAGATGTTGTTGGAAGTAAGTTTTTCGGCTCAGTGCCTACTTTGCCTTTTTCGACTTTTGACGTCTTACGGGTGTGGACTTCTTTTGAACAGAGAATTGCGGAGGTGCTCCTCCAGAAGGAACTTCTAGCGGGAGTGTCGGTTTGGCGCAGGCTGTTGGCTTCGTCGACCGCGTCTGCGCGTATGCATCGGCAGCGCTGCAGCAGTCGACGGCGGCACTGCAGAAGTCGACGGAGGCCTTAGCGACTGTGCACCGGAATATCTTTCCGAACCAGCCACCACCAGCTGCTGTTGACGCACTCGCAGCTCCATTCGAAGGCAATTCGAATGTCCTGGCGGACTTCACGCGCGCGCAGACGGTACGCGGCTCAGAGCTCACTTTCCAGCTGCTTCTTGGTCACCAAGTCGTAGGTGATTTTGAGAAGGTTGTCAGCGACTTCCCCCGGAAGCCTGACGGCAGAACCGCGTCCCTTAGCGCTGTGAAGGTGCAGGCGAGCCAGCTAGCTGCGAAGTTGGTCGCCACCTTCGAGAGGAGGATTGCCAAAGCCGCAGAGTTGGCTGCTAGGAAGAGCCGTTCCCAGTCGGAGTCTGTAGTGTAGACTTTTTCCTTTTAGGACTATGCTTCTGCTTTTGGGCTTGAGTCTGTAATGCACTTTATATTGTGCGAGTGAACATGCTGATGATGAAATGTGAATTCGCTCCCTCGGGGGTGCAATCGCTGAATCTTTTTTGATGTCTGGCTTGGATGTTTTATGTTGATTCTTTCCCTGGCTTGACGCTGTCAATTCTTGGCAGTCTGATATGGGCGAAGCTCCTGATGTTGCTGGAACGACTGGCGCGGGCGATGAGGAAGATACCACTTCGGCTGCGCCTACTCGTCGCTGCCGTCAAGCTCCTCCAGCTCCTGTGCGAAGCGTAAATGACCAGAGAGTGCTCACCTTCATGAGGAACAAGGTGGTTGAGCTCGAGTCGAAGCTGAAGAGTGCTGAGTTGGAGCTGGAGCGATTGAGGTCGCGGCCTGCTGCGCCGTTCTCCCAGCGTGAAGAGTTTCTGCTTGGCGAGATGGACTTAATCGGTCGACAGCTGCAAGGTTGGGCTTCTAGCGTTTTTTCCTTCGGCTTCTGTGTCTACTTGCTATGCTTAATGCTTGGCCTTGATGCAGATGTCAACTCTGACTTGACGGCTGAGCAGCTTCGAGTGGACGAGCGAGTAGAGAAAGAGGCCGCCGGTGACTCACCCGAAGCGCGCCAGTTTTGGTCGAACAAATCCAGAGGTAGTATACTTGCACGAATGCTGGATCGCACCTGGCGGGCTGCTGTGCTCTTAGAAGGTTGCAGAAAAACCCTCTGGCAGATCAACAAGGTGTACTTTCCTCACAACGAGCAGCCGAATGGACTGACTGCGCTCTGGAGAGGTTCCGTGAAGGCAGTGCGTTGAAGGAAGTCGTGCACGCTCAACTTGTTGCCGGGGCGAACGTGGCGTTGGCATACGTTCGACTGCACCGGCCTAATCTTCCATTGCACAAGGTGCTTGACGGCTTGCCTGGAGAGGGTGAGTATGCCGATACTCTTGCGGCTGCGCGCCAGATGATTCAGCAGGTCCAGAACTTTAGCGAGCACCTTGTAGGGCCACTTGATGCGCCGAAGGGCGAGCCTGTAGAATAAGAGCAGTAGAGCGCTGTTGCATGGCGTTAGCTTGTAAAAGAAATTTTTCCAAGTGGAAATATGAGTGTATGTATGTCGAGGTGGGGGTAGCCCCCGAGTTAGTGAATTGTATCTTGTAGACGTCTGTAAACCTGTATGGCGCAGCCCCCGAGCGGATCGAGTGCGGCCTAGGATTTTGAATTAGACATGTGCGGCGCAGCCCCCGAGTGCGTCGGGTGCGGCACTGACTTGGACCCGTGCGGCGCAGCCCCCGGGCGCTTCGGGTGACGTCCAAAGGTTTTGCGAGTGACCTGTATGGCGCAGCCCCCGAGTGCTTCGGGTGGCGACCTAGGTTTTCGGGTTGGACCTGTATGGCGTAGCCCCCGAGTGCGTCGGGTGACGACCTAGGCTTGACTTAGACCTGTGCGGCGTAGCCCCCGAGTGCTTCGGGTGACGGCCAAGGATTTTGCGAGTCACCTGTATGGCGCAGCCCCCGAGTGCGTCAGGCGCGGCCTAGGCTTGACTTAGACCTGTGTGGCGCAGCCCCCGAGTGCTTCGGGTGGCGGCCAATGATTTTGCGGGTGACCTGTATGGCGCAGCCCCCGAGTGCGTCGGGTGACGGCCTAGGCTTGACTTAGACCTGTGCGGCGCAGCCCCGAGTGCTTCGGGTGGCGGCCAAGGATTTTGCGAGTGACCTGTATGGCGCAGCCCCGAGTGCGTCGGGTGCGGCCTAGGCTTGACTTAGACCTGTGCGGCGCAGCCCCGAGTGCTTCGGGTGCGGCCAAGGATTTTGCGAGTTGACCTGTATGGCGCAGCCCCCGAGTGCTTCGGGTGCGGCCAAGGATTTTGCGGTGACCTGTATGGCGCAGCCCCCGAGTGCGTCGGGTGACGGCCTAGGCTTGACTTAGACCTGTGCGGCGCAGCCCCCGAGTGCTTCGGGTGGCGGCCAAGGATTTTGCGAGTGACCTGTATGGCGCAGCCCCCGAGTGCGTCGGGTGACGGCCTAGGCTTGACTTAGACCTGTGCGGCGCAGCCCCCGAGTGCTTCGGGTGGCGGCCAAGGATTTTGCGAGTTGAACCTGTATGGCGCAGCCCCCGAGTGCGTCGGGTGACGGCCTAGGTTTATGTTGCTTTTTGACTAAAAAAGTAAAGGGGAGAGCTTGTTCCACAAATCACTTCATTGATTTTTGCGAGCAGGCCGCCTCATTAAAACCCTTCCAGTCCCCTCAGGTACCCTGGTAAGGGAAAGAGTGCGTCTGGAACCTGCCGCTTCTTGAGATGTACACTTTGTTACAAGGGGGAGTCGATTAGGCGTAGAAGCGGCGCAGTTGCGCCACGTTCCACGGGTTGCTGCAGACTGTCCCTGTCTTCGAGTCCTTCAGGCGGTAAGCTCCGCCGCCAATTGCCTCTGTCACGATGTATGGACCTTCCCACGGGGAGGCTAGTTTGTGCACCTTCTTCTGTTTGAGGCGGAGGACAAGGTCTCCGGGGACGAACGCTCTGGGCCGCAGTCGCCGTCCGTGATAGTTGCGTAAGTCTTGCTGATACACGGCTGTGCGGGTAAGGGCGATGTCGCGTGCTTCGTCCAGGGTATCCATGTCATCCTCGAGTGCTTCTTCTGCCTCGGACTCGTCGTAGGCCACCACTCGGGGTGCATCGAACTTGATGTCGCATGGCATGACTGCTTCTGCGCCGTAGACCATGAAGAATGGCGTGTACTGAGTGGATCTGTTTGGCGTAGTGCGCAGGCTCCACAGCACAGACGGCAGCTCCTCAACCCAGGCGCCTGCGGCGCGCTTCAATGGTACTCGCAGGCGCTTCTTGATACCCTTGCAGACTAAACCATTGGACTTTTCGACTTGCCCATTGGATTGCGGGTGCGAGACTGATGCGTAGTTGAGCTTGATGCCTTGTTCGGAGCAGAAGTCCTTGAATTCTTCGGCTGTGAAGTTCGTGCCGTTGTCGGTGATGATGCTGTTCGGCACCCGAACCTGAAGATGATGGACCTGATGAAGTTAACTGCTGAGGAGGCAGTCGAACTTGTGATAGGCACGGCTTCGATCCACTTCGTGAACTTGTCGACTGCCACCAGAGATGCGTGTGTCCTCCTGGCGAGGACTTCTTGAGTGGACCCACCATGTCGAGCCCCCATTGAGCGAAGGGCCAGGCAAGTGGGATGGTCTTTAGTGCTGAAGCTGGTGCGTGCGGCTTGTTGGCGAACTCCTGGCAGCCGAGACATTTCCTCACGAGTTCTTCTGCGTCTTGCATTGCGGTGGGCCAGTAGAATCCGGCTCGTAAAGCTTTGGCCACTAAGGCTCGACTGCTGGCGTGGTGCCCGCAGATGCCAGCGTGGATCTCGAGTAAGATGGCTTGACCGTCGACTGGGTCGACGCACCTTTGGAGTACTCCTGAGATGCTTCGCTTGTATAGCTCCCCCTTGATGATGGTGAAGCCTTTCGAACGGCGAATAATGCGCTTGGCTTCGACTGAGTTGACTGGCAGTCTCTGGTGCAGCATGTACGCCAGATATGGGCTCGTCCAGGTGGGCTCGATGAGCAGAACCTCCATTGGCTCCTTCTCTTTGCCTGGCGGGTCGGCGGTGCTCGTTGATGGTGTGGAGGATCCGGGCGTGGGTCGAAGTTTGACAGACCGCTGCGTGATGCGCTCAAGGAAG
Source organism: Poa pratensis (assembly GCA_947311845.1). Classification (NCBI taxonomy): domain Eukaryota; kingdom Viridiplantae; phylum Streptophyta; class Magnoliopsida; order Poales; family Poaceae; genus Poa; species Poa pratensis. Next base: position 52,339,649 of record CAMZMU010000040.1, on the reverse strand, counting down.
ACGCCGGGTGGCACCTGCGCCTTGTCTGAGCCCAGGTTGGCGAGGGCGTCGGCTTCCTCGTTGCTTTCGCGGCCGATGTGCCGCAACTCGCAGCCGTCGAAGGTGCCCTCCAGCTGGTTGTACAGGTCTCTGTAGGCGATCATGTTGTCGGCGATGGCGTCACAGGCTTCATGGTTTGCTGCACGACGAGGTAGGAGTCGCCGTAGATCATGAGGTGAGTGGCGCCGCAGTTCTTGGCCATTCGCATGCCATGGATTAGGGCTTCGTACTCAGCCTCGTTGTTGGAGGGTGTTGGGAAGTCCATCTGTAGCACGTACTTCAGCTTGTCGCCTTTGGGGGAGATGAGGATGACTCCTGCCCCGGCTGATCTGAACTTTTTGGAGCCGTCGAAGTACATTGTCCATGCGTTGGACAGGTCGGGGACATCTGGCAGCTGGGCTCTATCCACTCGGTGGTGAATTCTGGGAGCACTTGGGCCTTGATTGACTTCGGGTGAGCGTATTTCAGCCCCCAGGGTCCTAGCTCGACGACCCACTTAGCGACTCGTCCTGTCGCGCATTGGTTGGTCAGGATGTCGGAGAGCCCGGAGGAGCTTACCACCGTGATCGGGTGCTCGGAGAAGTAATGGATTACTTTCCTTGAAGTCATGAAAACTCCGTAGGCCAGCTTCTGGTAGTGCGGGTAGCGCTGCTTGGACAGGGTCAGCACCTCGCTGAGGTAGTAGACGGTCGCTGACAGGGTGGCTGTGCCTTCTTCTTCTCGTTCGACTACGAGTACCGTGCTGACCACCCTGTTTGTGGCTGACACGTAGAGGTATAGCGGCTCGTTCTCCAGTGGAGCCACCAGTACTGGGGAAGTCGTGAGTGTTTTCTTGAGTTGGTCGAACGCGACTTGCGCTTCTTCTGTCCACTCGAACTTGTCTGTCTTTTTCATCAGTTGGTAGAAAGGCAGGGCCTTTTCTCCCAACTTACTTATGAACCGGCTGAGAGCTGCGACTCGGCCGGCTAGGCGTTGCACCTCGTGAAGCTTGGTCGGTGCTGGCATTGCGAGTATGTTTTGCACCTTCTCAGGGTTGGCTTCGATTCCTCTTGCAGAGACGAGGTACCCAAGCAGTTCTCCGGCTGGCACGCCGAAGACACACTTGTCTGGGTTCAGCTTGATCTGATACTCGTCGAGGGCGGCGAAGACCTTGCGGAGGTCGGCGATGAGGGTGTCCTCCTTGCGGGTGGTGACGACGATGTCGTCGACGTAGACTTGGACGATCTGCCCGATGAGCCCTTTGAGGCATGCTTGCATTGTGCGCTGGTACGTGGCACCAGCGTTCTTCAACCCGAAGGGCATCGTCTGGTAGCAGAAAACGCCGTCGGGTGTGATGAATGCTGTCTTCTCCTCATCGTCGACGTTCAGTCTGATCTGCTGGTAACCTGAGTAGGCGTCCAGGAAGGACAGGCGTTCGCAGCCTGCAGTCGAGTCGATGATCTGATCTATCCGCGGGAGCGGGAAATGGTCCTTGGGGCAGCATTTGTTGAGGGCGGTGAAGTCGACGCACATGCGGAGTTTCTTCGTCTTCTTCTTCTCCACTACTGGGTTGGCGACCCAGTCCGAGTCCTTGATCTCTCGGATGAACTTGGCATTCAGCAGTCGATCGATTTCTCTGCTGATTTCGTCTCGCTTGGGCCCGGAAAAGCGTCGCATGGCCTGTTTGACGGGTCTGGCGTCCTTGTGGACTTTAAGGAGTGCTCGGCGAGGTTCCTGGGTATTCCTGGCATGTCAGAGGGTTGCCATGCGAAGATTCTCCAGTTCTCACGTAGAAACTCGACGAGCGCGCCTTCCTATGCGGGAGTCAGACTCGACGATACTTTGACCGTCTTGCTGGCGTCAGTCGGGTGGACCTGATGGGTCGTTGTGTCGTCAGCCGCGTTGAAGGCAGCGTCCTTGGCTGGTTTCTTGCGGGCTGGGAAGATGGTCTTGTCGTTGTCGACTGCCATTGCCTCGAAGTGCTCTTCGACTCCGAAGAATTCAGAGATCTTGCTGAACTCGCGGTCGCAGCTGTTGGAGCGGTCGAAGTCGCCGTGCACCGTGATGACGCCCTTGGGTCCAGGCATCTTGAGCATGAGGTAGGCGTAGTGAGGTATCGCCATGAATCTGGCGAAGGTTGGGCGCCCGAGTATCGCGTGGTACTGCGACTTCCAGTCGACTACCTCGAAGTCGATCGACTCCCTCTTGAAGTTTTCGGGTGTGCCGAAGATGACGTCGAGTGTGATCGTTCCCATGGGCGTGACTGCTTGCCCTGGTACTATGCCATGGAAGGTGGTCTCTGATGCCGCCAAGTCCGTCGTTGGTCTGTTTATCCTTCTGAGGGTGTCGGCAAAGATGATGTTAATGCCACTGCCTCCATCCATGAACACCTTTTTCAGGGTGTAATCTCCGATCAGAGCTTCGACTACCAGAGCGGCGTGCCCGGGTCGTGGTACTGCAGGCGGGTGATCTGCTCTGGAGAAGTGATTGGTGTCTCTGACCCTCTCAGGTAGTCGGGTACTGCAGGTGGACAGGTGATGGCTTGGAAAACTTGGCGAGTGATGATCTTCTGGGTCCTGTTTGAGGGGCGCCCCTTCTGTATCATGTTGAGTTGTCCGCGTGCCGCTGGATATGCGTCCTGGATCACGGTGGGGCATCTTGTTGCGGCTGCTGCTGCTGCTGCAGAAAGGCTCCCGCCGCCTGTGCTGGATTGGCGACTGCGGGTGCGGGCGCTGCCTGGATGGCCAGCTGCGCGGCTGGCTGCGCTGCGGGTGCTGGAGTGACTATCTTCTGCATGGCTTCGTATATTTTACGTGCCTTTCGACAGTCCTTCAACAGGTGGTTGGATCCCCACTTGCCCGTTTCCGGGTTCCTGAACATGTGGTGCCTGCAGGGTTGTTCCAGCTCTTCCGCTGGGCTTAGCGTGCGTTTCTGCCACTCGCGTTTATGGCCTCCGTCGCTGCGGTAGTTGCTGCCGCCGCTTCGGTTGTACTGCCCCTGGCTGTATTGGCGACTCTGGTCCCCGCCGCTTCGACTGTACTGTGTGGCTGTATTGGCGACTGCTGTCGCGCGCTTCATCCTCACGGGGGGTTTGGAATCCCGCCGCTACTAGCTCGATTGAGTCGTTGCCGTTGTAACGCGGCTTCTTCTTGTGGCGCCCTTCTCGCCAGTTGCTTGGTCCGGCTTCGTCCTTCGGGGAGTAGTGTGAACTATTGCGGACCGAGTCCTCTCCGTCTGCCCACTGGTTTGCTATCTTCATGACCTCGATCATGTTTTTCGGCCGGAGCCTACCAAACTCCTCGCGGAGGTCGCGGCGGGAGACGCCGTGCATGAAGGCATCCATCACTCGGTCCTCCGAGGTGGTCTCCATGGTGTTGCGGAGCAAGGTCCAACGCTGGATGTATGACCGGAGCGGCTCGTCTCGTCCTTGCTTGCATGCTTGTACTCGACGAACGTCGTCGGTCTCGAGTACGTCCCAGGAAGGATTTAACGAAGGCTTCCGCGAACTCGTCCCACGTCCTGAAGGCGTTCTTGGGTTGAGTGTTGAGCCACCCGCGTGCAGAGCCCGTGAGCATCAGCTGGATGTACTGCATGGCCGTAGTCGAAGTACCGCCCTGGCAGCTGCAGGCTATGAGGTAGTCTTCTAGCCAGAGTCTTGGGTCCTGCTTCCCGTCGTACTTGACTGCTTCTGCCGTGAGCTTGAAGCCCTTGGGCATTCTTGTGTCGCGTATGTTGAAGCTGAAGCATGCGGCGCCGCACGGCTCGTAGTCGCCGTCGTTGCGGTCGTAGTCGAAGTTGGGCGTGCTGACCGGCGCTGGGTGCGGCTGCGGTCTACCGTCCTTTGCGTGATGACGTTGCGGAGGTCTTCACCTGGCTGCGGTTGTCGCAGTTGTCTTGTCGCCGGGGCTGCGAGTGCTGCGGGCTCGTGGTCGCGGCGATCTCGATCTTCACGCGCTTTTTCTGTCGGCGCCTTGTTTACCAGTGCGTCTTCGAGTGCCTTGATAGACATGATCTGCTGCTTGTGGAGGAGAGCGCGCGAGTCGCCCTCTGGCGGCTGCGTCAGCCGCAGGTATGTTTCGACTGCCATGAGTGCGGCTCCGGGTGTCTTGGGGACGGGTATTCCGTCTGCGTCTTCTATGTATGATGACTCGAGGTTGCGGGTGACTCTAGCGCGGTCGACCTCCGTCATCAGGGGCACGCGGGCTCTGTGGCGCCTTGCTCCTTGCGAGACCTCTGTTGAGGCAGTGAACGAGTAAGCGGCCCTCCTGGCGCTCGACGCGTCGGCCTCCTCCTTGCGTCGGAGGAGCTCGGCCTTCTCTGCGCGGAGTCGTTCGCCTTCCTTCCGCAGCAGGTACTGGACCGCCATAAGGTCCTCCCGGGGTGCATCCGGTGGGGGGTATGTGCCGTCCTCGACGTGCTTCAGGGCTTTGATTGCCATGTCGCGGGTGATGGTGAGTCGCGTCACCTGGTCCGGCATGACCACCTCCAGTGGGTATGCGGGTTCGTCGTCGTTGCCCTGCGGCCTCTGGCCGATCATGAAGACTTGCGCGGGGTAGATCTGGGCAGTGGGACGGGAGCTGCCACTGCTGCTTCCTTCGTCCGAGCCGTGCTCGGAGCTGAAAATGGGTGCGACGTGGTGGACACCACAGTCGCCGCCGAGGCTCCTTCCCTGGAGTTTCGCGACCTTCGCCGCGGACGTGAGGAGTGATGTCGCTGTCGTCGACGTGGGCGCGATTGGCTTGTTGACGATCTTGCGAGTCGATGGAGACGCGAGTGGCGTGGATGAGAACGGCGCGACCTTCGTTGCGCGCGAAGGCGTGGTCGACGTAGTCGAAGTTGATGCAGATCTTGGCCTTGCCAGCGACGCGATCGAGGTAGTTGAAGTAGACTCGATCCGCACGGTGGTCGACGTAGTCGTAGCAGATGCGATCTCCGTGGTAGCCGGAGACGCTGGTGCGCGGCCGCGTTGGGCGCGATCTCTGCCGCAGCGGAGGCGGTCGGAGTAGTCGAGGCGGACGCGATCTTCTCAGCAGTCGAAGATGCTCGCCGCAGTCGCAGCAGATGCGATCTCCGCAGCAGGTGGGGGCGTGGTTGGCGCAGCCGCGGCAGATGCGGGTGCCACCACCGCAGGCGGTGCGATCGCCGTGGATCTGAGTACTCCACAGCTGTCTACGAAGTAGTGCATGGTACCGAAGGTGAGGCACATACCTACGTGCAGATCGGCGTACACCGAGCGGTGGGCCGGCGGGTGGAAGGTGTACTCGAAGGAGCCGAAGCAGATTGGCTCCTTGGTGATGCAGACGTCGGTCTTCAAAGTTGATGGAGCCGGTGCGACCATGATTCCAGCGCTCGTTCTTTCCCACAGACGGCGCCAATTGACGAGGTGTGGACTCGGCAAATCCCTGGGTTGTGTACCCCGGGTTGATTGAGGGGGAGAGAGATGAGCGCTGGTGATCACGACGGCTGACAAGCGAGGCGTTTTACCCAGGTTCAGGCTCCCGGAGGATAACACCCTACTTCCTGCTTGTCTGGTTATTGATGGTGAGTTGTGGCTACAATGGCGAGATGGCAATCTCGCTAGGGTTTGTGTGGCGGCTATGAGCGTACCCTAGACGAAGGACCCTCCTAGCCTTTATATGGTAGGCTAGGTCTCAGGTGAACGGTGCCGATGGCGCTTACAAGCATGGCGGGGTCGCATGACCTAGCGTCGACTATCTTGGGCCGCACGTCGTCCTCCTTGGGCCTTCCTTGGGCCCTCGTCATAAGGCTGATGGGCTTGGCGTGACCCAGGTATCCCCACCGTGGGGTAGTCGAAGAGTGACCCCACGACACTGCCCCTTCGCCGATAAGTTCCCCCCGACGCGAAAACCCTAAAATACCAAGACATATTTCCAGAAGAGTTCCGCAGCGCCGCCGCCATCGACGACAAGTTTCGGGGACAGAAGTCTCTGTTCCGGCACGCCGCCGGGACGGGGAATTGCCCCCGGAGTCATCTCCATCGACACCTCCGCCATCTTCATCGCCGCTGCTGACTCCCATGATGAGTAGGGAGTAGTTCTCCCCGAGGCTGAGGGCTCTACCGGTAGCTATGTGGTTCATCTCTCTCTCCCATGGTGTGATCTTTATGTGATCATGAGCTTTGTAATCTAGTTGAATAAGTAGATGTTACTCTTTATCTATTATGCACTCTATAGGTTACTTTAATATGAACTCCGGTACTCTCCACGGTGTAAAGGTGACAGTGTGTGCACCGTGTGTGATTCCTTTATGACGTTGTGGCGCTTGTTTACTCCGGCTTGAGGTGTGTTTTTGTAGCCCTACACAACGAATGGTGTTTGTTATCCAACAAGAGAGTGTTTAAGAGTAGCTTTTATTTATTCAATTATGAGATCATTGTTGAGAGGTACCACTAGTGAAAGTATGATCCCTATGCCTTGTTTCTAAGCATTGAAACACCGTTTACAACAAGTTCTGCTACATGTTTGCTTGCTGCCATCTTTATTTCAGATTGCAGTTACTACTTATAATCATCCCTATCACTTGTATTTCACTATCTCTTCGCCGAACTAGTGCACCTATACATCTGACAAGTGTATTGGGTGTGTTGGGGACACAAGAGACTTCTTGTATCTTAATTGCAGGGTTGCTTGAGAGGAATATCTTTGACCTCTACCTCCCTGAGTTCGATAAACCTTGGGTGATTCACTTAAGGGAAACTTGCTGCTGTTCTACAAACCTCTGCTTTTGGAGGCCCAACACTGTCTACAAGAATAGAAGCACACGTAGACATCAGCGGTCCGGTACTACCGATGCGCGCAGAGAGGGAGGCGTTGACCAGTCTTTCGCAGGCCGTCCGTTCCCTGTCAGTCGGTACTACCGGGCGAGGCCCGGTACTACCGCTGCGGGCTGTTTACAGCTCCAACGGCCAGTTTTCTGGGAGGGGTATTTATTCCCCTCCACCTACCTCCGGCTCCCTAGCTTGAACACATTGAAGAACACCATTGATTGCAAGCTCAAGATTTGATAGATCTCCCAATCCCTCCACCCAAACTCGTTGATACTTGGAGGATTGAAGGAGAAGCCCCGGATCTACATCTTCACCAAGCCGTTCTTCATTTCCCCCTCATTCACTTGAGGGACCCTTTGCTAGGATTTCCATTGGGAAAACCTAGCCTCATATTGTACTCACTTGATTGTCTTTGTGACAGATTTGTAGCTGTTCGGGAGCCCCCAATCCTCTTGTGGGTTGTGCCCCGGATCGTTGTTGTAAGGGCTCCGGATTCCGCCTTGAAGGATTCCGATAGTGGAAGGTGAACCAAACCTTTGTGGTGCGGTTCATCGGAGAAGAAGGTGCACCCGCCTTTGTGGCGGTTGAGTTTTGACCTTTGTGGTAGCTCACACCTCTCCAACGAGACGTACTCCCCTAAAAAGGAGGAACTCGGGATTACATCCGTGTCTCCGCGTGCTTTCACTTTCGGTTACTTCTATCCTTGTTTACCGTCTTTACTTAGTGTATCTTGTTTAGTTGCTTGCTTGTCATATAGGTAAATTCACCATAGTTGCATATCTAGAGAATTTACCTTTTGTGTCAAGCCTAATTTGAAAAAGTACTAAAATTGAAGTAGCACCTATTCACCCCCCCCCTCTAGGTGTCATACGATCCTTTCAATTGGTATCAGAGCCTCGGCTCTCTTGTTGGGCTTAACCGCCTAAGAGAAGTATGACACGAAGTGATGGTGATCCCTTGGAGACCAAGCCACTACGGCATCCATGGCCGATCTCAAATCGATGGAGACATCTTTGATATCGTCCATGGATACCAAATTTGCCGAGATGCGTGAGTTGATCAAGCAACTCGCAAGTGGCAAGGTTCCTAAGGAGACCACCCCACTAGATGACTCCGCTACCTCCCATGACGGTGAAACCGAGGAGGGAAAAGAGGAAAAGAAGGGGGTTGAAGATAAAGATACCGACCCTAAGAAATCTTCCACCTCTACCACCACCCCGAAGGTGGGAAGCCGGAGTACCATGGGGTTCCCTTTGCGTACTCTCCCGACCCACCTATCCATCATACTCGCATAAACCCTTTGGGTCCACCTCCTAAACTTAATGCATCGGCTTTTACTACTTGGCAACACTTAATGAAATCTCATATCAACAGTTCCTCTATCGAGCTTTGGAGGATCATTCAAGAGGGATACAAGGCCGTGAATCCTAACAACTTGACAAGAAGAGAGGTTGCCGAGAAACAACTCAATGCTTCCGCTCTCCACATGATTGAACTTGCCGTTGGAGAAAGTGGTCTTCATCACATTCAAAACGTCTCCACCGCCAAAGAAGCTTGGAAGTGCCTTGAGGTGGCATTCTTGGAAATGAAAGCATGAAGAGGAATAGATATGATGCTTGAGCAATGAGGCCGAAGGTTTCTACATGCTTGATAATGAAACCCATGAGGAGATGTATGGAAGACTCAACATTCTTGCCAAAGCCTTTCATAATGTTGGGGCAACCTATGTGGATGATGCTTGGATCAAGAGGAAGTATGTGAATGCTCTCATGCCCTTCGAGCCCGTTGACTTGAAGGCCATACAAGGAAAATTCAACTACCTTGAGATGACATCCAATGAAGTTATGCAAGAGATGCAAGCCTCCAAGGTTGCCACCAAGAATGCTCTAGACAACCGTGCTAGGGCCATGGGAATGAAGCAAGGTCCCTCTCTTGCTTTGAAGGCCAAGGTTGTGTGCCTTGATGAACATGATGAAGTTGAAGCATGCCCGAACAACCTTCCTCCCGATGAACTTGAACCGGCCCTCCATGGTCACATAGCTCTTGCAACAAGGACTTTTGGCGTGACCCGGCCAAGGCAAAGGCTCAAGTTGATCATGCAAACAATCCAAGCGGGAAGAAGGAGTTTGCTAATAGGATAAAGACTTGCTACAATTGTCATAACAAGCATCACTTCATCAAGGATTGTCCTATGAGAATAGAGAGCAAAATGGTGGAAGGCTTGTCCTCAAGGGCGAATCAAACATGATACAAAAGAAGCCTTTTGTCAAGAGGAAGCCATTCTTCAAGAAAGCACCAAGAATTGTGTTGTTGACTCAAGAAGAGTATCCTTCCGAGGATTCCGAAGAAGAAGAAGAACCCACTCGTGAGGTGGCCGCTTTGGCCATTGTATCAACTCCACCTCCTTCTCTCTTCGAATCCCCCAATGAGAACCTCTCCATCAACACCGCTCGTTGCCTCATGGCTTCCGTCACCGAGGTATCATCTTCTACTCCCAAGACTATGCATGAAATAGATGATAAAACTAGTCTTGTGATTAAGAAAGAACTTGTTGCTTCCGATACTATTATGGCTAACTTGCAAGGTGAAGCTAAGGCTTATGTTGAGTCTCTCTTGAGACAACTTGATGCGGCCGAAGAAATCCTTGATGACAAGGGAAAAATTGAGAGAGAGGATTCTCTCACCATAGCATCCTTGAATGCTTCCATAGAATCCTTGAATGCTTCTCTTGAAGAAGAAGTGAATATAGAACCTCTCTTGAGGAAAGAATTGAGTCTCTTGATGATAAAAATGATGAAATAATTGCTAAAATCATTAAGGATAGAGATCATGTCTTTGCTAAATATAAAGTGGTTAAAAAGGAGAAAGCCGAGTTTGTGGTTGCTAATGCTAGACTCCTTGAGGATGTGGAGAAACTTAACAAGGCTCATAAGGCCTTGGAAAGTACCCACTCTCTTCTAGTCAAGTCTCATGAGCAACTTCAAACTCAACTTTCCAAATCTAACTCACCTAGCACCTCTACTCCCTCTTGTGATCATGCAAATGTTATTGAGGAAAATGCTAGGTTGAAGGTTGAGCTTGCCAAGGCCACTAGTGCCAAGACCTCTATTCCTAAAGGTAAAGAAAAGGTGTTGCTCAAATTTTTGAGCAAAAGCCACACAAAGGGAAGGAGGGCCTGGTTATGTGGCCAAGGCAAAGAAGAAGAAGAGCAACACCAATGCCAAGCCCGCACAAGCCAAGACTCCATTGCGGATGGTAATGCCACTAGGGGCAAGACCACTCGTAGTGACTTTGCGGGGCATAACAATCCCAACTACTTTCTTTATGTTGATTACTATGGGGATGTTTATGCAAAATATGTTGGTCCTTATGATGGTTACATTGCTTACTCTATTTGGGTTCCTAAGACCCTTGTTGCTAACAAAAGAGGACCCATTGAGAAATGGGTACCTAAAACCAAGCAATGATTTCTTGTAGGACTATGCTTCCGGTGGGTCTAAATGGGTGGTTGATAGTGGATGCACTAGTCATATGACCGGAAGCAAAGAGATCATGACGGAGTTGGGACCAAATATAAATCAAGCATCCGTCTCCTATGGTGATAAATCAAAAGCGGAGGTAACGGGTCTCGGCAAGGTGGTAGTTGCAAAGGATATCACCCTTGTAAATGTCATGCTTGTCGAGTCCCTCGGTTACAATCTTATGTCCGTTCGTGCACTTAATAAGATGAATTTTGATGTCCATTTTACTATTGATATGGTGGTACTCTTGAGGAGCAAGACTCTAAAGGTCATGTTCGTTGGGTATGTTGAAAATGAGTTGTTCGTGGTGGACTTTTCGGGGTCTACCAACACTCAAGCAATATGCCTATTCGGAAAGGCCGACGTGGGATGGTTGTGGCATCGCCGCTTGTCCCATGTCAACATGAGAACTTTGCAAAGTCTTCACAAGGGTGGCCACATTCTTGGACTAAAAGACAATGTTTCTTTTTCTAGAGATCGTCTTTGTAGGGCTTGTGTTGAAGGAAAGATGCATGATTCTCCCCATCCAAGCAAGACCATCATTTCATCAAAGAGGATATTGGAACTTCTTCATGTTGATCTCTTTGGTGCCGTGCCTCAACCTAGTCTTGGTGGGAAGAAATATTGTTTGGTGATTGTTGATGACTATTCAAGATTTACTTGGGTTTATTTCTTCAAGACGAAGGATGAGACCCAACAAGCCGTCATCGACTTTTCCAATATTGTTCAACGCCAATACAATGTCCCTATTTGGTCATTAGGAGTGATAATGGCTCCGAGTTCAAGAACTACACCTTAAATGAGTTTCTTAGTGAAGAGGGGATTCGTCATCAATATTCCGCTGCATATACCCCTCAACAAAATGGTGTAGCCGAAAGGAAGAACCGGACTCTCATGGATATGGCAAGGTCTATGTTGGCGGAGTTTAAGTCTCCACTATTCTTATGGGCCGAGGCTATCTCCACGGCGTGTCACTCATCTAACCGGCTATTCTTTCGTGTTGGCAAGAAGTTTACATCTTATGAGATGCTCACCGGCAACAAGCCCAATGTCTCCTACTACCGAGTATTTGGTTGTAAGTGTTTCTATAAGAACAAAAGTGTTCGTTTGTCTAAATTTGAATCTAAAGCTTTAGAGGGTGTTTTTGTTGGGTACGGTGCCGAATCTCACACCTATAGAGTCTATGACAAACCGTTGGGAAAGTCATAGAATCTTGTGATGTGAGGTTCGATGAGAATGACGGCTCCCAAGTGGCGCAATTTCATGTTTGTGATGTAGATAATGAAGAGCCTCAAGATGCTATAAGAAGAATGGGCATTGGTTTCCATCGCCCGTTGAGATTCATTACGAGTCTCCTCAAGCAAGTCCAAGCTCCATTCAAGTGGAGGCCTCTTCATCACAAGTTGAAACGGCGCCTATCATGGAAGCAAATGATGCACCCCCAAGAACAAGTTCAAGACCCTCCTCATGTTGACCAAGTTGCTATGCAAGAACCAAGTTCTCCTATTGTTGATGCTAGCCAAGGTCATGACCAAGATCAACCCTCTCCTTCATTTGTTGAAGATGTGCTTCAAGATGATCAAGGTCAACATTCCGGTCAAGACGGGGACTCAAATGATCAAGATGATCAAGAGATACCTCCAAGATGCAATGAGATATCGAAGCCCGTCGTAAAGCAAGAATTGTAAGAGACTTTGAATTAAAGGTCACCATCTAGAAACATCATTGGTGACCACAAGAAGGGTGTTACCACAAGAAGGCAATTGGCAAACTTTAGTGAACATCAAGCTCATATTTCCATGGTGGAACCAAAGAAAGTGTTTGAAGCTCTTGAAGATCCGGATTGGTTAGAAGCTATGCATGATGAACTCAATAACTTCAAGCGCAACAAAGTGTGGAATCTAGTTGAGAAGCCAAAAGATTGCCGCAATGTTATAGGCACAAAGTGGATATTCAAGAACAAGCAAGATGAGCATGGAATGGTTGTGAGGAACAAGGCAAGATTGGTTGCACAAGGGTACTCTCAAGTTGAAGGCATTGATTTTGGAGAGACTTATGCACCCGTGGCTCGCCTTGAGTCCATCCGTATCCTTCTTGCATATGCATCACATCATAACTTTAAATTGCAACAAATGGATGTGAAAAGTGCCTTTCTTAATGGTCCTTTAAAGGAGTTGGTATATGTTAAGCAACCACCGGGTTTCGAGGACCCTAAATTCCCTAACCATGTCTACAAGCTTGATAAGGCGCTCTATGGTCTCAAACAAGCACCTCGTGCTTGGTATGAGCACCTAAGAGAGCTATTGCTAGACCGTGGATTTGAATTGGGGCAAATCGATCCCACTCTCTTTACCAAGAGGGTCAAAGGGGAGCTTTTCATATGCCAACTTTATGTTGATGATATTATATTTGGCTCATCTAACAAAGCTTTCAATGATGAATTTTCAAAGCTTATGACCGATAGGTTCGAGATGTCTATGATGGGCGAGTTGAAGTTCTTTCTCGGTTTTGAGATCAAGCAATTGAATGAAGGGACTTTCATCTCTCAAACCAAATATACCCAAGACATGCTCAAGAGGTTCAATATGCACAATGCTAAGGGCAAGCGGTTTCCCATGGACACCAAATGCCATCTTGAACTTAACCCCGACGGTATCGATGTTTGCAAAAACTTTATCGCTCTATGATTGGTTCTTTGCTTTATCTTTGTGCATCTAGACCCGATATTGTGTTGAGTGTAGGGGTGTGTGCAAGGTATCAAGCCGCTCCTAAAGAAAGCCACATGGTGGCGGTCAATAGAATCCTTCGATATTTGGTTGATACCCCAAGGTTTGGTTTGTGGTACCCAAAGGGCACTAATTTCTCTCTTGCCGGGTACACGGATTCGGATTGGGCCGGTTGCAAGGATGATAGGAAATCAACTTCCGGGGCATGCCAATTTCTTGGTAGGTCCTTGGTGAGTTGGTCTTCTAAGAAGCAAAATTGTATATCTCTATCTTCCGCCGAAGCCGAGTATGTGGCGGCCGCAAGTGCATGCACTCAATTGTTATGGATGAGGCAAACTTTAAAGGAATACGGTGTCAATTGTGACAAAGTGCCTCTTTTATGTGACAATGAAAGTGCTATCAAGATTGGCCACAATCCGGTGCAACACTCAAGAACGAAGCATATTGAGATTCGTCATCATTTTATTCGGGATCATATTGCTCGTGGTGATATTGAGCTTGGCTATATTCCAACCAAATCAACTTGCCGACATTTTCACGAAGCCACTTGATGAAGCAAGATTCACCTTCTTGAGGCATGAGCTAAATATCGTGGATTCTAGGAGCTTGACTTGACCATCTTGCATACACACCTATTTCTTGACTATCTATTTGGTTTAGGTGTAGGCATGGACATAGGGGGAGTGCGGTCCTAATCCATTGGACTATCCCTCCCCCCATTATGCCGATAGTAAGAATTCATTTGCATCTCTATATTCGTTCTATGAATTGTGAGCTTAAATGACGAGTAGTGGCCGTGGACCCAAGATATATCTTCGCGGTGTCACACCACATACTCATACATGGTGGCCTCGGCCACCGCCCTCTTCCTTGTGAAGAGTTGGTTTCATTTGGATTTTTTTGGTTTTCTAGTGCTCCTATGGAAAACATGCTCAATTTGTTTTTTGTGTGTTTGCTTCTTGCAAATTGAGTATGAAGTACCATCTCCAGTGTGTTGATCTAATCCTATGCCTTTCTTCTATCTCAAAACAACTTCCATCTTGCACAAGTTCAAAATCCTTACACAAAAAGAGAAATCTGGGGTTTCTTAGGAGGCCCCGGTAGTACCGCCTGGTGGGATCCGGTAGTACCGGGCTCTGAATCTAAGCAGTTCTGCTGCTCGCAAAGATTCAGGCCCCGGTAGTACCGGATGGTCCGCCCCGGTACTACCGGGAATCGCGGGTATCAAAAACATCCAGTGCGGGCGGGGTGGGGGTTATTCCCCATTCTTCCCCACCCGCACATCACCCACCCCGCCGCCTCCTCTGTCCCCTGCTCCGGCCGCCGCCCTAGGCCGCCGGTCTCCGCCATCTCCGGCCAGATCTGCTCCGTGGGAGCGATCCCCTCGTCGATCTCCTCCATGGCCTCCGGTATTTCCCCGTTCTTTGCATTCTTTGTTTCTAAATCTTGAAACCTAGATGTATGGAGAGGAAACATTGGTAGCTCCTTTGGCAACGGTTAAAGTTGGATGGATGATCACCTAGGCCTTGTTAGCTAGCCTATGTGTAATGTATGGTTGAATCTCTCAATTTTGTGCCATTCAGTCTTGAATCGGCTCAGCCGGTACTACCGGGCTAAGCCCGGTACTACCGGGTTTTCCAAATTTGCTCGATTCAACCTCTCTTTACATCTATTGGCTAGTTTTTGATTCCTTAATCCGTGAACTTGTGCACTCATCTATTCCCTGCCCTACCTATATGCTGTTTCACAGGTAGCCGCCGTGGTGGTAAGAAGCCACGTCTCGTGGAGGATGAGATTGAGGAAGAAGAAGAAGAAGAGGAAGTTTTGCCTTCGCACCACAGCCAGAACTCAAGCAAGAGGAAAACTCCAGCTGCTGCTCGTACCACCACTGCTCCTCCTACGAGAGCCCGCAAAGCACTTCACTTATGGAAGAATGATGACTATCAGAAGCTCAGAGAAGAGAATCCCTATGCTGAGGAGAGGTCACCTCTTGTGCGGAATCCGCACTTTTACACAAATGATCAAGAAGCCATCTACAAGGAAATCTATCTCCACAAGGATTACTCCGTGGTTGTCCAACACACTCTTGATCTTCCTTACATGAAAACCTCGAAGCACAAGGGCTATTTTGATGAGACACTTGCAATGTGTGAAGAGTTTGGGCTGATTGACATCATGAAGGAGAACCATCCCTACATCGAGTACTACATTATTCAGTTCTTTGCCACCGTCTACCTTGACCATGATGAAGCCCGGACTCTATGGTGGATGACCAAGGACACCTTGCTTTCTGCCACCATGGCGGAGTTTGGAGAGGTGATGGCTATGTGTTGGTGAACCCCAAGAGGAAGGTTATGATGTAGACAGCAGAAGTTTTCCCTTGAATAATCTACCCAAGGTTATCAATCCAGTAGGACTTGACGATCTATCGGAAGGTTGTTGATGTTGACTCCCCCTGGCGCTAGGGAGCTTGCACCAACGTGGAATCTGCACAGACACAAACCAGAACTTTGCCCAACACGAAACAGAGAGGTTGTCAATCTCTCTGGTCTTGCAGAAACAAAGAGTTAAACGTATGGTGTGGAAAACAGCAGAAAAAACAGCAAGTAACAGGAAACAGATGATTGCAGCAGGTTGTGTAAACAGTATGAGGAAATTGGACCAGGGTCCACAGTTCACTAGTGGTGTCTCTCTCAGAACAGATAACTAGCATGTTGGGTAAACAAATTACAGCTGAGCAATTGACAAATAGAGAGGGCATAACAATGCAATACATGCCAAGATGTCTACTATGAAATCTAGTTGGGCATTACCACAAAGTACATAGACCGTTATTCCAACCGCATCTATGCCTAAATAATCCACCTTCAAGGCAGCATCCGCATCCTGTTCAGTATTAAGTTGCTAACAACAGATTATTGCATGAAGTAAAGTGTGTAATGTAATCAATACAAGTGCCCTTGGACACTGCACCAATGTTTTATCCCTAGTAGCAACAACACATCTACCATCTTAGACCTTTCTGTCACTGATCCAGATATCTAGAGACTGAACCCACTATCGAGCATAAATACCCCCTCTTGGAGTCACAAGCATCTACTTGGCCAAAGCATCTAATAGCAACGGAGAGCATGCAAGATCAAGAGCACATAGATAAACAACTTGAATAAACATGGTATCAATATTCATCGGATCCCAGCAAACACAACATCTAGCATTACAATAAGATGATCTTGATCATGTTAGTCAGCTCACAAGATCTAAACATGGAGGCACAAGTTAGAGAGACAACCATCTAGCTACTGCTATGGACCCGTAGTCCAGGGGTGGACTACTCACGCATCACTCCAGAGGCAGGCATGGTGATGTAGAGCCCTCCGGTGATGATCTCCCCTCCGGCAGGGTGCCGGGAAGAGCTTCAGAACTCCTCCGATCTGAGATTGACGATGACGGCCGCGACGGAACTTTTCGTGGAATATGATCGACCGTAATAGGGTTTTAGCGTCGCGGAGAATATATAGGCGAAGAGGCGGCGTCGGTGGCCGAGGGGGGCCACCACGCCATAGAGGGGCGCGGGCCCACCCTGGGCCGCGCCCTAGTGTGGCGTGGCCCCCTGGTGGGTTTGCTCCGACTCCCCTTTGGACTCCGTGATCTCCTCGTGATATTATTGACGATGTCTTTTGTTTCGTCCAATTCCGAGAATATTTCCTTAATAGATTTTCTGAAACCAAAAACAGCAGAAAACAGGGAACTGGCACTGTGGCATCTTGTTAATAGGTTAGTCCCAGAAAATGCATAAAAATGATATAAAGTGTAACCAAAACATGTAGCAATTGATATAATAACAGCATGGAACATCAAAAATTATATATACGTTTGAGACGTATCAAGAGGTTCTAGGCTATGAAGACAAGGGTGAAAGTGTTGCTAGTGGATGGAGATGCCATGACAATGATCGATCAAGCTCCAAGGATGTTCTAGGGCCAGTCACTATGGAAAGAGGCACCACTGGTAAAACTGCTCATCTTGTGCGTCCATTTGAGATTCTCCACCGTGTCTATAGGGAAACCATTGCTCCTCATGTGGGAAACTGGGATGAGGTTCATGGCTACATGTTTGACCTTCTCAAGCTCTCCTATGAAAATCAAGGCAAAGGCAAGAAGCTTGATGTGATGGATTGGATGTGGAATGACTTGTGGTCCACAATCATTGATAGAAGGGCCCCCATCTATGGCCCATTCATTATGAAGCTCATTCGCCGCAAGTGGGCTCTCAAGAAGAATGGAGAAGATATCATGAAGGATGGCAGCCCCGTTGTGGCTCATCTGGTGAAGGAACTGCGTATCAAGGCTCATGCTCCTCCCAAAACCAAGCCCATTGATCCTGAGGCTGCTGCTGAAGCCGAGAGAGCTAGTGGGAGTGCACCTCCCCTTGAGGAACCTTCATGGTTCAAGAAGCTGCAGATTAAGGCCAAGAGGGCCTTTTGCCTCAAACTGGATTTGGAAGACCGTCTGTATGAAGCTCATGTGTATCACAAGAAGGCAGCACAGCGACACAAAGCAATGATGAGGCATATGCAGATTCCAGTCTCCGATGGTTCTGAAGAAGTAATCACTCCAAAGGAGGAATGGGTGTCCAAGCATGGTTTCTGGAGTGATGAAGATGCTCCTCCATATGGTGATCGCTTCCAGGCCTCCTCCTCTTCGACCCACCACGGCGCGGGTGGAGCTTGATGCTCCTAGGGACGTTTTAGCATCGCGCTTCTCCCTTTTTGGCATTTCGATGACAAAGGGGGAGAATGTGTTCTACTTAGGTTGTGCCATGGGATTTTGCATGGGAGGAACACAAGCTTGCACTTCGTTGATCTTTATGCTTGTGTTCCATCTTTATTTGGATATTTGCTTTGAACTTCTCTATGCATGATGTAAGGCATGCCATGAACTTGTGTTATTGTAATAAGACCTATCTAGTATGGTACTTGCTTATTGTTGCTTATATTATGCAAGTTGTTATAATTGTTATCCATATGAACTTGCTTGGTTTGTAAAATATAGGGGGAGCTCCGCCCATTTTATATGGTGTGTTTTTGCATTCAAAAGCAAATTCCTAATAAACACACAATTTGGAGAGCCCCGTCTATCTTTTGCAAATCATTTGTTTCTCCTAAGTGTGTTGTCATCAAACACCAAAAAGGGGAGATTGAAAGGGCATATCCTTCCCCAAAGTGTTTTGATGTTTGTTGACAACACACTTAGATGTCTAATGTGTGTGCTAAAAGTGTGCAGGATTGTATCAATTAATATTGCACAGGTTTTGTCTCGAGAAAAGGAAGAAATGCAGTCTTCATTGCGTCAGCCGGTACTACAGGGTTCACCCCGGTACTACCGGGTGTTCTGCCGTGCGGAACTACCGGGCCCAGTACCGGATCTCCAAATGCTCTCTGGACTCGCTCGAATTTAATCCGGTAGTAGCCCCGGTAGTAGCGCGGTACTACCGGGTGGGGAGCACTACCGGACCAGGCGGTCCGGTACTACCGATGCGCGCAGAGAGGGAGGCGTTGACCAGTCTTTCGCAGGCCGTCCGTTCCCTGTCAGTCGGTACTACCGGGCGAGGCCCGGTACTACCGCTGCGGGCTATTTACAGCTCCAACGGCCAGTTTTCTGGGAGGGGTATTTATTCCCATCCACCTACCTCCGGCTCCCTAGCTTGAACACATTGAAGAGCACCATTGATTGCAAGCTCAAGATTTGATAGATCTCCCAATCCCTCCACCCAAACTCGTTGATACTTGGAGGATTGAAGGAGAAGCCCCGGATCTACATCTTCACCAAGCCGTTCTTCATTTCCCCCTCATTCACTTGAGGGACCCTTTGCTAGGATTTCCATTGGGAAAACCTAGCCTCATATTGTACTCACTTGATTGTCTTTGTGACAGATTTGTAGCTGTTCGGGAGCCCCCAATCCTCTTGTGGGTTGTGCCCCGGATCGTTGTTGTAAGGGCTCCGGATTCCGCCTTGAAGGATTCCGATAGTGGAAGGTGAACCAAACCTTTGTGGTGCGGTTCATCGGAGAAGAAGGTGCACCCGCCTTTGTGGTAGCTCACACCTCTTCAACGAGACGTACTCCCCTAAAAAGGAGGAACTCAGGATTACATCCGTGTCTCCGCGTGCTTTCACTTTCGGTTACTTCTATCCTTGTTTACCATCTTTACTTAGTGTATCTTGTTTAGTTGCTTGCTTATCATATAGGTAAATTCACCATAGTTGCATATCTAGAGAATTTACCTTTTGTGTCAAGCCTTATTTGAAAAAGTACTAAAATTGAAATAGCACCTATTCACCCCCCCCCCCCCCTAGGTGTCATACGATCCTTTCATCATCCCTGCAGATCGCGCACGCGCGTCCTTGCGCAGCCACCGCGCGGTCCTCCGATACGACGTCCGCTAACCGGCGGGGCTGCTCGCGCGCCGAGGCTATGGTGGCAATTTGGTCGTATTATGTGATTTGGTGGGAGGGCAAAACGGTACACAATGGACATTGTTGAGTTGTCAAACATTGGGACAATCTGGGCTGTTTGATCAGATATTGAACGGTACAGATTTAACGTATCCCAACAAGCTTGCTCTTTTAATAGTAGTATAGATAATTGTGCTTAAGATCGAGTGCCTTCCACGATTCGACACCCTGCAGGAAAGTCCAATGCCCGATGAATCCGAGCTGTTCAAGAATGTATATGTCAAGGTAAGCAGATGTCAAGAACTGATATGCTTCAGTACTACTTGCTCTGTCCCAAAATATAAGACGCCTACCAAAACATCTTTTTTTTGACATGTAAAACAACTTTATTACGAAAAACTGTTGGGCAAATCGCCCATTACAATATCAGCGACATTCGCTGGTAGATCAGAATCCCACACATTCATCATACCAGAACTGCATCGAGCACCTATCTTAGCTAGCTCATGGGCAACACCATTCACACCTCTCTTACAACAGATAACTGAACACTTTGAAAACCAAGTACGACATTGGATCTTCAAATCTGCGATGATGGCTGCAGCCGGCGAGAAATCTGCACCAGAATTATTCATAGCATACATAATTAACTGTGCATCTGTCTCAAAGACAACTCTTATAGCTCCCAGGCTGGACGCCAAATTGATCGCTTCCTCCAGCGCCTTGAGCTCAGCCATGAAAGCATCTTGGATTCCATCAACTCGCCCAGCTGCCGCCGCAACAGGATGGCCGTGTTCATCACGTGCAACGGCGCCCCATCCTCCGTGCTGCTCTCCCACTTTAAAAGATCCATCAAGATTAAATTTGAGTATTCCATTAACTGGTGGTTCCCATACACAAAGACTTGAGTGTGTATCTTGCCGAACAGGTTTGCAGAACTGAAGACTGTCAGCTGCTAACATTCTAGCACGGTGAGCCACCTCATTTGCTGCCAGCTTCTCTCCTCCTTCACGTATTTTATTTCGTTGATTCCACCATATCCACCACATGGCAATAATTTCCACACGCTTCCTCTCATCTAGGTTCCAAAGCTCGTCCATAACTTCTTGAACACCATTACACTGAATTAGTTTTTCTCTAGTCTCCAACATATTCAGGCTAGCCCACACTTCCTTGACTGATTTACATCTAAGAAACAGATGACAGCCATCCTCTTCAGTCCTCCGACATATCAGGCACTTAGTATCTTCCAGAATCATACCCCGGCGAGTAAGACTAGACCTCACAGCGAGAGAATTATGAGCAAGTCGCCACGTGAACATCCGAAGTTTATTGGGACATGGAAGCTGCCATATTCGAAGCCATCGCTTATCGCCGTTGCCTCCCATGGATTCTGGTATGCTTGAGCTTGACTCACCAACATGGCCACCATCTCTTGCAACAATATCTCTGTGTAGCTTATAAGCTTGTTTAACCGAGTGTACACCTTTTGGATCAAAATGCCAGGCACAGAAATCCACTGCACCTTCTCGCAGTGGCATCTTCAAGATCATTTGAGCATCTCCTTGCCTGAAAGTGTCCTTCACAAGTTGCTCATCCCACTGCCCGGTGATTGGGCTTATCAATTCGCTGACTTTAGTGAGGAGGTTGCCATTGCGAGGAGTTGCAACTTTCCTGCACCATAGCTTCGGGACCCATGGATCATCCCAAATTCGCACTTGTGTTCCATCCCCAATCCTCCAGATTACACCGGAAGGTGGTGCGAACTGTTCTTCCTTAGGCTGGCAAGCGAGAATCTTGGCTTTCGTGCTGAGGAGACATAATACAGACTAAGGAGTCCTTGGTTGCTGTAGATGTATTGTGTATTTTCTGCCGCTCAATAAATCTGTATATAGAGACGCATCAACATTTGGATTCTGTGCCACGCTGCATTAATTGTGTACCACAATTTGGAATATGCAGCTTAATATTTGGTGTCATCTGTTTAGCGCATTGCATATATCTGTTGATCCATGACAAAATGAAGTTCCCTGCAATATGCAGTTGTTCTATGCTATACATATGCTAGAGTATCCTATTTTCGGAAGAGTATTTATAAGACCAAGGGAGAGAGTTAAATTTGAACCAAACTGCCGATGAAATAAAATAATAGTTAACCGAAAAGGAACTAAAATTAGGATGAACCAAAATAATACGTTCAGTGACACAGTAACAATTCGTCCGTCAGAGAAACCTTTTGGTATCCTAGGGTTTTGTAGGATGAATCTGGAATCGAGTTCATAGGGTTTTGATTCGCTGGTGTAGAAAGAAGGGGTAAGTGGGCGGCGGCTGCTGTGGAGAGCTCACGTAGGAGGAATGGACATGGCGCCATGGGCCAAGCGCCCAAGCTGCTCTTGCAGCACATGTGAGTGGATTCCTGTTGCTTTGCATGCTACGGCAATTGAGGTTTAATTTTGCAGTTTAGATTCCATCATTAGCAAAGACTCGATCTTTAAGATTTATTAGTGGTGTATAATACTACTTTGTCATGTAGAGCATTTTTTCACGATTTGAAACCTCAGGAATAGTACGGTTTATGAGCACGTTTCTTACCTGAATCCTACTAGATTTGCTTGCACTGTCATTTTCCAAGAGGTACGAATCAATGGAAATTATCTACGCTGCATAGGAACTCATACGACAAATTCATGTGGATTACAATTGAACAGAGTCAGAAGACAAACATATGATTAATTAAAAGGCATAATAGTGTTGTCGGCAACAGAAAACAATCCAAAGAGTCATGTTTGAGATGAGCTTCGACTTTATGAATTCTCTGCTTCCACGGCCTTTTTGATCCAACAACAAGGCGTATATGGAAAGGAGTGCATATCATCCCAACTTTCACAATCTAGGAATGGTTCGTCGCAGTGATTGTAAAATGTTGGGTACATGCTACCTAAGCCATCAACCTTGAAGCTATTCAAATGATAGGCAAATCCCGTCACATTTGACTCATTGGTACGCATACTACACAAGAAGAGAATCTCTCTTTGTATGGGTGGAATCCAAGTATATGGATGTGAACATCTCTAGCTTGGGACGTTTTACCCACATCTCTGTTATCATCAAAATCGTCGTTGTCCGAGATCCAATCAGATGCCTCTTTTACAAATTCTAAATTGTCGATTTCTCCAAGACTAGAATAAAAGAGGTCATAATTAATGTCTTCTAAGATCCAGGGTCCTTGAAATTGCTCAACAAACGCTTTCACGGGATTAAGGTCACAGTCATGCTTAAACATCCACTGCATCGGATCACATGATTCATTCATGATAAAAATCCGAATGTGACCCTTGAAATATGATGCAAAGTACACCCCCTTTTCTGAGCTTCCTAGATAAGGATCGCCTCCATTAGCCCTGGGTGGCCTAATCATGCTATACTTATCTTCTGACAAAGATATCCTGCAAATTGAAAATTGTGGGCATCAAACTGTCTTAAGAATTCATAGAATTGAGAATGTTTGCTAGGGAAAATATGAACACTCAAATAAAATATGAATGTAAAAAACGTGTGTACCTCATAACAAAATTAGTTTGGCAATGCACGTAAAGTGATCCTCGCCAGTACACCGACAAGAGTGACTCCTTGTCACTCGAGTATTCAAGCGGGCGACATGTCTTTCCGACGGTCCCAGCGGCATCACCTTCTCGAACAAACAACCTGTCCTCCCAGCGACGTGTCCGTGATGAGAATACATCCAGCTTATAGAGAGATGGTGGCCATTCGGACGCCTCCTCCAAGGGTCGCACGCATCTCCCCAAGGAGTAAGCAAATAAGGAATCCAAAACACTAGGTGGTGTGATGACATCATGGGATCAAAGGCCAGATACTCACGGTATCGGGCATGACTAACAATCTTCGTTGCATGGCAATTGGCACGATGGCAGAGTATCCCAGCTACGTGTGGCAGGGTTAACCACAAAGGCTTTATATGTGGCAGCAAGCTCAACCGTGGAGGCACCGACTAAGAGGAGCCCATTACAGTGATCCTTGATGTAATAACAGTGGGTGTCAGGACGAGCCTTTGGTTGGCAGTTGGCAAGAAGTCGAGTTTGCCGCTGATGGCAGGGTGGCATGTCGACGGGGGCCGGGAGAAGAACTCGGGAAACGGGAGGTCGTCGAAGTTGATAAAGATGCCGCTGAACGGAAGTTCTGTGTGGAGGAGGCCCTCACCATCAATGATGGCTCGCCAGGCCTTGCAAACGCAGCGGGAGATGGCGAGCCAGCGCGGCGCCGCCACACACCGAAGCACGTCCCTGGCAAGAGCGCCGCCAGGTCGCCGTGACCAACCCGTCCCATCTAGTCTAGTCTAGCTTTGCACGCCTGCCTATATGTCTTGGGTCATGTTTATATAGGCAGGCTAGGTCGGTTGGTAGAGTTTGAGTCTTATCCCGGATTCGATTCAGATTCAAGTCCGCCTCTTAACGCGCTCGATTTCGGGTATCCGAAGAGAAACCTGGTGCCGTTCAGATTCATTAAGGTTATGTATCCATTGTTTTTATTTCATCAATGATACACGGTGCAGGCAGCTGCCTTGGTTGCTGCCTGAAGTCAACATTGATGTCAAAGAGTTCCTTCTCTGACTTGGACTTGTCACGCGGCGACCTGCATGGCGAGTTGGCGACCCCTCCGGCCCTCCGGCCATGGTAACCTCCCGCTCATCTCTCCCTTTCTGTTGTGTCCTAGGGTTTAGGGGCGCCGCGCCGCCGCCACACACCGGCACCTCCCGCTGCTGCTCGGTACCGTGCTCCTCGTTCCCCTATTGCTCCGCGCGGATGATTGCCTGAAAGATAGGGCCGTGGAAAGCCACAGCTGTGTCGTGGCCTCGTGGGTAAACAAGCACAGGCGTGAAGTTGGTAGCGGCGGCGGCAGCGATAGCATGAGGCAGATGTTCATTTGTACCAAGAACATGAGGATTTATCAGTTTCATGCTAATTACTTACACATACTAACTGTACTATACCAATCTTCCTTTCATACTAAGCATCCCAAATAATGTGTTAGATGATTCTACTTCTGTTTGTGTTACTTATAGTGCCTGGTGATGGAAGATTGTATCATATCAGGGCTTTCAATTTTCTTTACGTCAAGTCATACCATCCATGCATTGACCTTTTTTTGCCCAAGGACAAACATTATCTGCTGTTTCTTTGCATCTGAAAGAACATGTCAGTTCTTTGATTAGAAATGAATGAATATATTCATGAACATATTACAAATCGATCTTTGTTTACTTATCTAGACATTGCTATGAATCTAATAAGAGAGCAGTTCTTTACTCAGGCTATTCTCCTTTTTTGGCAAGATTGTTCTCTAAGTCCTTCCTGCTTTCTGCATTGGCTGCACTTTCTTTGCCTTGTGTCCCCTGCTTACTATCTTATTCTCTTGGCAGATATAAGATGATCTATGGTATGAAAATAAATTTCTTGAATGACGTTATTCTTGAGAACAAAATTGGACACCTCATCTATATGTTCATAGTTGCACAAAGAATAATGTTCAGTGTTAGTATTTCAGTAGGCTCATACCTTGTATCTATCTTATTTACAGGTGTATTCACCTCATCTGGTACACCACCGGCTATATGGATTAATCTTGCATAAGGCCTCCTCTTATTTTATCAGCTACCACGGAATTGAGTTTACCAAGGTTGTTCCAAGTTCTACTGTTCTTCTACGGTCTTTTTCTTCCAGGAATCATGGCAGGTGAGAAAAATACCCTCTATATTGGTGCACTTTGCTTTTATGCTTCCTTTAGTTGTCCTAGGAAAGTGCGTTTTGGAATTTCATCGAAGGGAGATGGTTCCCATGTTAACATAGGAGGATGATTTCACGCGTGCAGTGTCTTATTGTCTATGGGTGATGCATTTTGCACCAACTGACTGGTTCTGCCCCAGTGGTTAGTTGAGCTTTTCATTTCGATGAACTAATTCAAGATTGGAGATTGTTGCGTCGGAAAAAAAAAGCCAAATTCTTGTTTATATTGCGACCAGGAGCAGGACTGATTATTGGTAATTATTTCACAAACAGATTATGTTGTTATAATTTATTTGATATTCTGAAAGTATATGTATCAGTACCTTTTTTGCTAGAACATCCTTATAATTGTCTCATAGCTTATTTTTAATAGTGGTTTCTTTTTAAGTTCATGCAGTCATGCTTGATGGTGAAATATTATTTAACTTGCAGGTCATAGGTGCAACAAACTGTGCTGACATCCTTGATCCTACTCTGCTGCGATCTGGTCGTTTGGACAGAAAATCGAGTTCCCTCATCCATCTGAAGAAGCAAGAGCTAGAATCTTGCAAGTAGGTTTCCAGAATATGTTGCCTGATCTTTCCAAGTTTCTTCATCTGTTTACTTTGTTCATTGAACATGCTTTAACTAATCTACTGTTTATGGTGCTCTGTAGATTCATTCACGAATAATGAATGTAAACCCAGATGTGAATTTTCGTTTGCCACGTAAGGGGTTAGCGGCTTAGCGCCAGCATGGTCTTCTTATTATAGTGTAGTTATTGAGGTTTTATAAATGAATGAAAATTGACCGCAGACTGTTGTATCTTATTGTTTGCAAGTATTCCAGAAACTTTATACTGTATTGTTGTTGTAATAGTGATTTTGAGCTGATGCTTTATCTGCATCATAGTGCAACAATTCTGAATTTGCTTAGTTTTAGGTGTAAGTATATGTTGGCGTAAAAGTATGAGTAATCCAGAGTCACATGGTGTTTATCAAAGAGATATATAATAATAAAAATATATAACCCAGTGTTCTTTTTTTATGTCGGATGTACTTGAACATGATAGAGTAGAAGGTTGGTGAGCTCTTTTGTTCACATCCATCTGACTTGAGTCACTTTGATTTCTAGTTGAGTTACTTTGGTGCCATTAGGCGACTTCGATGTACCACCATCACAGGTCGGTTCTAGGCACCCTTATTTTTTGTCAGCTTCCAGTCCTCACATTGTTGTGCTGCAATGTGAAACTACAAGTGTCATCATATTAAGAAATGCCAACTTCTTCTATTTTTTTTCCCATGAACTGTGATAGATTTACTAACCGTTTCTTAATTCTGATGTTTTTGAGATAAATAACATGCATGTAATGTCGAATGTTCTGTCAATTTACTAGTGATTATGTCTATGAATTGAGCTCAATCGTCTGTGGTTCAGCTGAGGAACAGGTCCGATGGAGAAGGTCAGTGAGTTTTCTGGAAGAGTCTCACACTGTCTTTCATTCCTTCAGGACAGATATATACAAGCTCCTCTTTACACTTTAACCCCTCTATGACCCACACATTACAACAGAGGACTCCCAACAGATTAAATGCGAACAGTCAAATTCCACCCATGATCTTGCAGCGGGAAAGCACCAGATCTTTTCTACATTAAGCGCTTGCTTCATTAAAAGCTAAAATAAGTTCTACTTTATTGGTCTTCAGTAATTAGCGAAGTTTCAGTTTAGTACTCTTCAGCATTGGCTATCATGTCGAATTGTTACCGTTCCCATTTGCATATTCAGCTTTAGATATTACTTTTATGTACAAATGCATCTCTGAATTCTGTCCAAAATGTATTTGCTTGATTCTTCTGCATAAGTCAAAATAAGTTGCATATTAGTGGACTTCCGTACAAATTAGCATAGTTTCAGAGCAGTACTCTAATCAAATTTAGGAATGGGGTGGGCTCATAGTCATAAACAAGACTGCTACTGCAATTTGGGAATGTGCATGTCTGAAAACCGATTTTTTATCTGGCTCTAATTAAGCAACACATATATGCCAGACAGTTCTTTGAAGACAGAACATTTTTTTGTTGATGATCAGTGTCCCTTTGGTTGGTTGCATAGTGAAACTGCAAATCACTTTGTTGTAGATTGTGGCAATAGTAAAGGTGTCCTACAAGTGTTGGAAGTTGACTTTCTTGGGGATGGATCTCTAATTGAAGCAGGTTCTATACAAGATATAAGAAAGGGGATCCCGTGCATATGGACAGTTTGGTTAACTCGCAACCGTAAGCATAAGAGAAGCTCCTCCAAGAAGGCCGACAGTGAGATGATGGGTAGGAAGAAGGGAAAGAAGAGCGTGGAGACCTACAAAATCTACATCTTTAAGGTACTCAGGCAGGTGCACCCTGACATCGGCATCCTCTGCAAGGCCATGTCCGTCATGAACTCTTCCATCAACGATATCTTCGAGGACCTCGCCCACCACAACAAGAAGCCCACCATCACCTCCCGTGAGATCCATATCTTCGTCCGCCTCATCCCCCCCTTCGCTTCTACGAGGGCACCAACGCCGTCACCAAGTTCACCTCATCTTAGATTGCATTGTTTGCATACCTTCGTAATTGTAGCGACCATTGGTGGTTCCCTTTGTTTATCTAGAAGTAGTGTTAGAGCTCAACTGAAATTCCTAATTGATGTTAGTATGTCATGGTACTGATCTAAATTCCGAAATGATGCTCAGGGTACTAAGTACTAATGATGTGCTTCTTTCGGGAAACCTTGGATCTGGATTAATTTACTCGTATACTGCAATTTGTGACTATTTAAGTGACACTCCTCAAGGAAATGTTTTTCCCAAAGTAGACAGGTACCTACTTGTATTGCATGTTTAGTCTTAGCATGTGATTAAGTGCTCCCTTTTTCTGCTATGTATTTTGTATTACTTTTCACCTCACATCCGAGCTCTGCAATGATGCGATATAGAAACGATGTTGTTTTCTTGCAGTTATGTTCACTTCTAAAATACAAGTGGTAATATGATATATTAATTCTTCAAGACGTGGTCTTTTTAATATGACTTTATCTTGCTTCATCGGGGAAGAACTGGAAAATGATTCAATGTTTTTTTTTATCTTAGCATGCAGATCTTACACCTTTTTTTCTAATTAGAACTTGGATGTGCTACTTGGAGTATGTTGAGTAACCATGTACATGCACCTGTTCTCCAAAGTGGTCCTCAAGCATTACCACTGATTCCTTGGTGATCCATAAACTATTTATGGTATTAAAATTGCACAAGTTAAAAGTGGTTGGCTATTCACCTGTTTCTTCAACTCAGTTTTGCTATGCTTCTTCCCCCAATGAAGTCATGTTATGTGGATATGTATTATTTGCGGATGTGACCAACTAGCAATTAATTCTGCCGATCTCAATATCCTAGAGGAGTTGGATTAATTTATAAAGTTATGGGAACTTGTGGATGTTGCTGTTTTTGTAAACAGAACTTATGAAATCAGGGCCTCTTTGGATCGCAGGAATGAAAAATACAGGAATAGACAAAACATAGGAATCTCACAGGTTTACCTGTGCAAAACAGAGGATTGTAAAACGCGGGAAAATTGCAGCAATAGTCGTTTGGCTGAAACACAGGAATAGCACAGGAAAAGTGCCTCGGTCCTACACGCTTGAGTCTTAAAAAGAGGTTGGAGTGGATGTTCAAATTCCTATGGAATTGAGGCATAAGAATCCAATCCATAGGAATTTTGGTAGTACCATTCTTTGATCCAAAGACAATCCATAGGAAAAAATCCTAAGGATTGGAATCCTACAAAAATCCTATGAAATTCCTACAATCCAAAGAGGCCCTTTGAAAGCTCATCCCAAAACAGGCATGCTCGTCTTAGTCAGCAAATGACTTGCAATTGAGGCCTGGATTCTGCAAGTGACTTTGTACAATGTTTGTAAACACAAAGATGAGCCAAAGGTCAAAATGCATATCTAGCCAGCCAGCTATGTATGGCGGACAGGCTTGCTAGTTAGGAGAGGACGCCTCACGTTGACAAATGCCGAATGAGTGACCAGGTATTGGAATCTGCAGAACAAATCACTCTGAAGTTCCCCCTTATGTGCGACTTATGTGAGAGAAGTGTGGAACTCCTTCAGCTCATCTGCCATGAAAGCGACAAGTATCAGCATTGTGGCTTCTAGCATAAAGATTGTGTGTTGGAGAAATGCTATCTGCTGCTATTCGTCCTGGCAATCTAAAGAAGGGCCATATTGTACTTGGGGTGTACCTAGCTTGGCATCTATGGATCAAAAGAAAAAATTGAAGAGTGTTTGAGAACATGGTCTTCTGGGATGAGGCGTATAGAAAATAGACGTCTGCTGATGCACAACGAACTGCCTACATGCAGTTTCAATTTTTGAGTTTGACTAGTATTCTTCTTCTGACATTTTTTGATGCACTTGCCCTATACTAAAATTCAGCTTATTGTACAAAGCAGAACTCGTGTTATGATCTCCTTAAAATTAATTCTGCTAAAACTCCTACTTAGAGCATCTCCAACCGGCCTCCTCAAACCCCCATATACGTCCGGGTGGACAACATGGACAACGGCCGGGCAAAAAACACCGACCAATCAGCATCCCCAAATTCAGTCCAAATGTCTGGGCTATCCGGCAAATCCCAAAACCAGCCCATATGTTGTGCGTGTGTGTGGGGGGGGGGGGGGGGGGGGGGGGGGGGGGGGGGGGGGGGGAGGGTGGTTGGGGCGGGCCGGACGTGTCCGCCATGTCGGCTCAGATAGGACGGATTCACCCAATTTGCATAAACTCGGACTAAACCCTCACCCAACAGGAGATATTTCTCACACTCTGCGTCTTCTTCTCCAAGCTCCGCCGCCGTCTAGGCCTCCCTGTCGATCGGCCGCACCCCCGCCATCGTCCGCACTGCCGCCTAACCTTTCCAACTAGATTTCAGCCACATAAAAGCTCCGGAGCGGCCGCATTTTGCCAGACTCACCGCATTTTCGCTGACAGTTTCCACTGCATCCGCCTCTTCTGCCACCCCTTGTCACTCTACCACGGCTTCTCCGAACACGTGGCTTCCCGATCTGTAAGTTTCTCCGACCCCAAGCTCTCCGAACGATGTCGCCGCCAACCGATTCCGCTAGTCTCTGCCGCCGCACCATGGTTTCTTGGGACACCAAGGAGTCTGAGGCAGCCTCCTCCCCCCTATATGGGGACAATACCTCCTCCAGCTCCACCGCGGTATGTTCTAAGGTTAGGGTTTGGTCAAATATTGAATTGATTTGAGTTGCATTTGGAGTTTATTTGAGTTGTATTATGTTGTAGGATTCAAATACATGTAGTTGCAATGTCCGTGGTGTCATTTCTGAGTTAAACGATTCCCTCCGAGGCAAGATGCTCATATTGGAGTGTTTGAACTTCACAATCGAGGAAAAAAAGAAGATCGAAGAAAAGTTTGAGCTAGTTCAGCATTCAAATCGGAAGTTGGAGGAGACAGTAAAGAAGATTGAAGAAGAGAAAAAGGAAAGAAGAAGAGAATAAGAGGTTGGAAGAAGAGAAGATGATGGTGGAACAAAGGAAGATGGAAATAGATTAGCATCTTGCCGACATCGTCGATGATTTCAAAACCAAAATGGATGCAACTCGGTCGAAGATGAAGAAGATGAAAAACATGCCATGGATAAGGAGATGCATCTCCACTATCCACTATGCATTGTGAGCTATAACTATTTTGGTTGTAATTGTAGTTGCTATATATGGTCTATCTTTGTGCACTATGTAGATTTAGATAGATCTTCGAAAGAACCAATATGCATGGATTTGAGTAAGAATTTTGGGGTTATGATTGGGGGGCACAACATTTGGGACTTGTTGGGGGTCGTCCGCGGAGTTTAGGGGGCGGAATTTGAGGAGGCCGATTGGAGATGCTCTTAAGCTTCCAAAATGCTGTAAAACTAATGAGATAGTAGTGTTGAGTCTGTCTTCTCTCCTATATATCCACCATCAGCAAAAGAATAATCCCGACTCAAAATTTGTAACTTGTTGGTTACTAAATGTATGCACTACTCCGGACGTGACGGTCCTAGCATAATTATCCACAAATACAAGTCCCCCATAGTAATATTTCCGCCTAAACCCTCGCTCGGCACACTGAGCCCCGGCGGGAAGCTACTAGAGTCTCCTGAATCGGTCGTGGCGCGGAAACCGAGCCGGCCCAAACGGAAGCCGCCTCCGCGTTTCGATTCGATTCGATTCCATTCTAGTCGAGGCGACGAGCGAGGGTTTAGGCGGAAACCCTAGTCGCCGCCGCGATGGGGAACTTCGACCTGCTCGACCACGCGGGCTAGGAGGCCTCGGGGAGGAGGCCATCGCGAAGGTGATCGACGCCAAGGTCGCCGCCGCCGAGGTCGCCCAGCCCTCCGAGCCCAAAGGAGCGCAAGAAGAAGGACCACCAGCAGCAGCAGCCCGATGGTAGTACGCGCCTCGATCTCCTTCCTCGATCTCTCTGTCTCGGTCGGTATGGTCGATTCGTGTCCATCTCGGGCATTTGGTTCCGATCTAACGATCGATCTGTCTGTCTGTCTCGGGTGACACATGGCGTCGATGATCGTGTTGTGGTGGGCGGGTCGTTCGGTCGTGCTGTGTGGTAGATCGATCGGCTGCGCAACCAGTGTAGTAGATTCCTGATAGGTGCCGGCTCGGTTCCTGATCTCGTGCTTCTCTCGGTTTGGTAAAGAAGTGATTGCTTTCCGTTAATGTTTGGGCGATACTCTTGATTCTGACTCTGCAAGGTAGGTCTTGCCTAAATAAGGCGAACGCTACGCGTCAGTCGGCTGTAGCGAGGCATTGCTACAGCCGCCTCCGCAACCATCCGATCACTTAAGTGAAACGATCTGGTGCGTTCGATCTATGTAGCAAAAACGTTTCGCGTGTAGCACTTTGTATCTGTGTATGCAACATCGCATGTAGCAAAAGAAAATTTCAGAAATGCTACGTCCGATCTATGTAGCAAACAAAAGTCAAACACAACATTTTTTTTGTCGCATGTAGCACCGTATGTAGCAAAACAAAATCAGATCCATAAAGCTTGGCGACGTGTAGCAAAACGAATGTAGCACTTTAAACATAGTCATGTAGCAAAAATCAACCAGCCATGTAGCAAACCCAATTTGGTAGTACCAAAATGCCTATGAAATGTGATTTTTGAAGAAAATCAATGTAGCACTTTGTCCGTCCTTATCCAACAAAAACAACACTCGCATGTGCACTGAAATCAGTGTAGCAATTTGCCCATGCTTATACACCAAAAATTAGTCTCACATGTAGCAAAATCACAAATCGCATGTAACATCAATAAAACCCAAAAACTAACCTCTCTTTGTCATCACCAATGGAAGCTCGCCCATGGCCGATTCGAGCTCTGCGCCCATGAATCCGCCACTCTAGAGATGTGTAGAAGGTAAATCGAGCGAACCACTGCCCAATCCAGTCACGGAGCATCGTCTTCTCCAAATCCGGTGACCTGTGGGAGCTGGCTGTCCATGACGAGCTCTAACACACTGTCCATGGCGAGCTCGTCGGGCTTCACGCGAGGACGACGGGAGGAGCAGCGGCCGCAGCAACCCCGAGTAGTAGGCGGAGGAGGAGAGCCGTAGCTGCCGGAGGATGAGGAGGAGGAGCAGGGCCGTCGGCCGCCCGGAGGACCGGTCGGCTGAGGGCGCAGGGCGGCGGCGGGATCTGCCGGAGGAGGAGCAGGGTCGTCGACCGCGTGGAGGGCCGGCTGGCTGAGGGCTGTGCCATGGAGGGAGCTAGGGAGGACGGGACCGTGGAGGGCGAGAGGTTGGGGAAAGAGATTGAGAAGGGGCGTGAGGAACGCATCGGAGAGACCCGGCTGTAGCTACAGCCGGGTGGAGAATAGCATTTTCCCTAAATAATGGACCTATTTTCAGACGTAATTATTATATCTTCTTGTCAAGCTGCATCTTAATTATCTGCTCGTTCAGTAGCCCTCTGCAGTATCTAATGTATTCATGTTCGTCTATGCCATGGTTGGTTTGATTTCTTTGTGTGCCTTGTGATCATGCCATGTGATTTATGGGTCTAGATTTATCTGTTTGGTCCACCATTAACTGTGATTGTCTTATAGTAATGCTTGAAATAAATTGTTTAGGATCCTATATTAGGATCGATTCCATAATGCACATGCTTTTGCATTAAGATTTGTTTTCTATCGGTCCCTCTTGGAGGAGTTTATCTGACGGTTGTCGTGCCTGTATATCTTTGCAGAGGGGGATGCGTATCCACCGGAGAACATTGGCCAGAGGCAAGGGTACAGAAGAGACGATGGGCAGTCCAGGAGGCGGAACCTGCAGGACGTGCCTAAGAGTAAGTCAGCATCTGAGGCTGCTTCTGATGCTGATCAGAAGTCTGAAGGGAAGGTTGAGGAGCCTGCAGCTGAGGCACCACAGAAGGAAGCCATTGCTGCAAATGTAGATGATGCCCCAGCTTCTGAATCAGAAAAGTCTGCAGGGTATGTTTTTGCTAAGACATAACTTTTCGACTGTTGTTACTGTGCAGGTTCTTTGTTGTTTACTTGAGAAAATGGAGCTTATCTCTCAAACCTTACCAATGTTTTGTACTGACGCAGGGATGTTGCAAAAGACGGGCCTAAGAAGCCGAAGGACCCTAGTGTCAAGCGCCTCACTGGTTCTCAAACGAGGAAGCTGAAGAAGAAAAACCCCAAGAAGGAAGACTCTAATGATGGGGATGTGCTGGGGTCATTGAAGAGGAGAAACAAGTACTACCCTTATTGCAGAGCCATTATCATTTTGTTTTTGAAGTTCCTTTACTGATATTTACTAATTTGTAACAGGAGATGACCCTTGAAGAATATGAGAAGAAGCTTGAAAAGAAGAAAGGCAAGGAACGCATCATGGTAGTGAAATCCTTTTAACTCGTTTTGCTTGAATCCAGTATAAAAAAAATACATGCTGCCTCACACATTTTATTCTCAATCTAACCATGCATGAGGAGAAACAAGTACTACCCTATTGCAGCACTCTTATCTTCAAGCACTTATCATTTTGTTTTTGAAGTCCCTTAACTGATATTTGCTAATTTGTAACAGGGGATGACCCTTGAAGAATATCAGAAGAAGCATGAAGAATATGAGAAGAAGCTTGGAGTGAAGAAAGGCAAGAACCGCATGGTAGTGAAATCCTTTTAACTCGTTTTGCTTGGATCCAGCATTAAAAAATACCTGCTGCCTCACACATTTTATACTCAATGTAACCATGCATTGCTTATTCTCCCTGTAATTGCTATTTCCTGCAGTGGACCTTCGATGAGTACGCCATTGAGGTGTTAGGGGCGAGGATGCCTAGCGGGAAGAGGTCCACAGACGTCCCGCTCAAAAAGATTGGTGTCGGGGACCACCGACTGCAACTCACCCTCAAGAACCTCAGCATGTCGCTCGAGCCGGTGTGCATCCACCGCAAAAGGCTGTCCATTGCGGACAGGACCATGGCCAAGCGCCGTGTGGAGGGCAAAAGCTGGCAGGCTAGGCACGGCGTGAGGTTCCCGCTGGCCAGCATTCTGACGCCGCAAGAGGAGACGCAGACGCAGGTCAGCTTAAAGGCCTACGTCTACGACCGAAGTGGCAGCTCGTTCGTGGTCGAATGCAAGAAGCTCCAGAGTCGGGATTCGTACCGCATCATTTATGGCTGGGGCGATTTCCTGACGGAGAACAACCTCGTCGTCGTACAACCAGATGCAGAACATGAAGAAGTCGTGTTCGAAGTGTGGGCTTTCCGTTCGCCGGTGCTGGAGGTGGGCGTCCGCAACCAGCCCGAGGATCCACTTGGACTCGTCATCATGCACTACCGCAAGGGGGAATCTCCATATGGCGATGCTGTCATTGCAGACCTTGCAGCGGCAGAGAGCAAACTGCCAGAGCTCGACGAGGCCAGTGCGGTCGAGCTAGAGAGTATAGGTAGTTTCGTAATGTTGGTTGCAGGACGCCGTTGATTTAGTATCTGTTTGTGGTGTATGCATCAACAGCATGTTAAAGTGTGTGTGTTTTGCAAGGAACCTCATTTTGTCATGGATCAACAGATGACACCAAATATTATGCTGCATATTCCAAATTGTGGTCCACAATTATTGCAACGTTGCACAGAATCCATATGTTTATGCATCTCTATATACAGATTTATTGAGCGGCATATAAAATGCACAATACATGTACTCCTTAGTCTGTATTATGTCTCCTACTACTACTTTATATAAAAGAAGGTAGCCAAGCTTCTCGCTTGCCAGCCTAAGGAAGAACGGTTCGCACCGTAGCAAAGAGATGGTCAGTTGAGAGAGATCGTCATAACACTGAAGCATATCGTATTTGACATCCGCTTACCTCCAGGCCGCAGTCGTTGACGTATACGTTCTTGAACAACTCGGATTCGTCAGGCATTGGGCTTTCCTGCAGGTGTTGAGTTCTGCAAGACACTCTTAAGAACAATTACGCCGAATAAATGGAGAAACTTACAAGATGTCTAGCTGCATTTCAGACCTTTGCTTTGGCGATCGCAGTGTCAACCTCCTTCCTACTTTCCTTCTCCAAATGAGGAATGTGTTGTTTTGCGAGTCATCGGCCTCACCGGAATGACTTGCTTCAGAGGAGGACCATCTTACCATGGTGTCGGCGAGTAGTTTTGATTTTACGATATCGACAACGTCAATGTTGTTGAAATTAAACAATGAATGATTTAGGGGTGTCTCGAGTAACGTGGTTGAATAGGGATTAGTAGGAGTGTTTACGTGAAGGCTGACGAAGATCGCCGCACACTATGCGAGATTTGACACGATAGTGTTTTTTTAGTAGGTTCGGCTGTCTCGTTGACATGGCTTTATCCTACGTTAGAAGAGCATTAGTGAATTGAGAATGAACCCTACGACGTTGGCGACTTCCCAAAAGCGAAACCAAGCGACCCCACAAATCATAGGCGGCTTCGGGTCCAAAATTAGAGCATTTTGACGTTTGGAGTTTTAACCCTATTCCTTGGCGATT
Source organism: Poa pratensis (assembly GCA_947311845.1). Taxonomy (NCBI): domain Eukaryota; kingdom Viridiplantae; phylum Streptophyta; class Magnoliopsida; order Poales; family Poaceae; genus Poa; species Poa pratensis. Next base: position 52,303,278 of record CAMZMU010000040.1, on the reverse strand, counting down.
TCTCAAAAGCGAAACCGAGCGACCCCACAACCTCGTTCCAAGTTGTTTGGAGTTTTAACCATGTTCCTTCTTGGCGATTTCTCCAACATTAGATCACCTTGATGTTTGGACTTCTAACCCTCTCCCTTCTTCTTGTACTAAAGGCGGAGTGAATGAGCTTAGAGCTCACCCTATCTGCCACGTGGCGCCCATTACCGAAAAACGCCTACCAGTGTAACAAAAACCCCAACCCTAGAGGCTGTGTGCAGTTTACTCTTATGAAAATAGGATACTTCCTCCGTCCTACTCCCTCCGTTCCATTTTAATTGACTCACATATATCTAGATATGGATGTACCTAACACTAAAACATGTCTAAATGCATCCATATGTAGATATATGTGAGTCAATTAAAATGGAACGAAGGGAGTAGTTTGTAAGGCTCAATTTACAAATCTATTGGCCCAAAGTGATAGTTGATTGGAGTTTAAATCTTGCATGCATTGGTGGGGAGAGATACCAACCAATAACGGAGAGGGAATTAAATGAAATTGTGCCTAAGAGATGGAAACTTTTGGGACAAATTGGTTTTGAGACTGTCTTATAAACTAGGACGGAGGGAGTACTGTAGCATACGTATAGCACAGAACAGCTACATACTGCAAGGAACCTCATTTTGACATGGATCAACAGATGACACCAGATATTATGCTGCATATTCCAAATTGTGGTCCACAAACAGAATCCAAATGTTGATGCATCTCTATATACAGATTTATTGAGCGGCATAAAATGCACAATACATGCAGTCGGTATTATGTCTCCTACCAGTACTACTTTAAATAAGAAGATAGCCAAGCTTCTCGCTTGCCAGCCTAAGGAAGAACGGTTCGCACCACCTTCCTGTCCACCCCAAAAGACTGCATGCACCGTAGCAAAGAGATGGTCAGTTGAGAGAGATCCACTGGAGAGATCGTCATAACACTGAAGCATATCGTATTTGACATGCGCTTACCTCCAGGCCGCAGTCGTTGACGTATACATTCTTGAACAGCTCCGATTCGTCAGGCATTGGGCTTTCCTGCAGGTGTTGAGTTGTGCAAGGCACTCTTAAGAACAATTATGCAGAATAAATGGAGAAACTTACAAGATATCTAGCTGCATTTCAGACCTTTGCTTTGGCAATCGCAGTGTCAACCTCCTTCCTAATTTCCTTCTCCATGTCCTAGAAGGAAAAAAGGTAATAGGTTGTCATAGTGAGAACAGAGCATATAGCTACTTAAGATTTTTTTTTTCTGTTTGCACAATCCACCAAACCATTTCAGGTCTTATGTTTTGTGATACTCTTTTCTAGTTACAGTGCATACCTTGAGCTCCTGGGCTGATGCCAAGTCATGGGCTAATATCAGCTTCCTGACCCGCTCGATCGGATCACGCTCCTGTTATATCATGACACACAACTAAGCTCAGAAGGCCAGTCTTTGGTATGAGAAGGACCATATATTTGAAGTAGAGAGTTAACAGCCATCTTGACCTGTCTTATGCCCGCAATCTCATCTCTAGTGCGGTAAGTGCTGCCTGGATCCGACATAGAATGGCCATGGTATCTGTATGTGTCCATCTCAAGAATCTGAAAGACCGGGAGAATACACAAGAACATGTTACCCAGCAGCTTTGTTAAGGATATTATACTCTACTGGGAATCAAATTAGCACAGCCAGGGACATCACGTTTGTAATGTATGCTTTCTGCAACGGATAACTGAGAAACTTGAGACTATAATGTATACCCTTGCCAGCTAACGTAGTAAGAAAGCATTGTTGAAACAGGGCAGCGAGCAACCGATCTTAAGCCAGCACAAGAAAGGATACATGAAAATTCAGAAACTATGAACGGTTGCTAGTTAATACTTTTAGTTTTGAATCCATCGAACAGAGGGATGAGAAATTATCCAACAACCAGCAGTGCATTCTGACCCAAACCATCCCTGATGGATCCGCAACAGGACATACATGCACATAAGACATAATAGGAAGTGTCAGAGTTTCCTGAATGCTTACAATCGGTCCTTTTTCAAGAACATGTTCTTTGGCAAATTTGCAGGCCTGCTTCACCGCAAGAAAATCCATCCCATCAACCTGCATCGAACACAGGATATCATACCATTACCAAATACATTAACTAAAATGAAACACCAACACCACCATCGACAACCACGCCAATATGCAGTCCATTTCATACGCACACCAATTCTATCTTATCCGAGATGAGTCAAAACTGATGATAATCCAAAACTCTGTACCTTCAATCCGGGCACATAGTCCCCGCGTTTGTAGTATGCCGGGCTCTTGGAGGCCCTCCACTCGGCCGTCCCCATCCCATCTGCACAAATTTTGATCATACAGTTAATAATCCAAATCAAACACACCAATATAGTGGTACCTAAACTCTGAAGTTTCAGTAATACAGTCAATAATCCCAATCAAACACACCAATATAGTGGTATCTAAAATCTGAACTTTCAGTAATACAGTTAATAATCCAAATCACACACACAAATATAGTGGTAATTGATCTGATCTTTGCAGTGACGCAATCACACACTCTGTAACTGTAAGAGAAGGAGCGCTCACAGTGGTTGTTCTCGCAGACGAGGATAACGGGCAGCTTCCAGAGCGCGGCCATGTTGAGCGCCTCGAAGAGCTGGCCCTGGTTAGCGGCGCCATCCCCATACAAATCAAACGTCACCGTCCCCTCCTTCCTATACCGCTGCGCGAAGGCGATGCCGCACCCGAGCGGCACCTGCGCGCCGACGATGCCGTGCCCGCCGTAGAACCCGGCGTCCTTCTTGTAGAAGTGCATGGAGCCGCCCTTGCCGCGGGAGCAGCCGTCCACGCGGCCCATGAGCTCGGCGAAGGCGGCGACGAGGCTGCCCCCGCGGGCCAGGTAGAGGCAGTGGTCGCGGTAGGCGGTGATGATGGCGTCGCGGCGCGTGATGGCCGCCTCCATGCCCACGGCGACGGCCTCCTGCCCGTCGTACAGGTGGCAGAAGCCCCGGATGAGCTTCGCCTTGTAGAGGGAGTCGGCCGCGATCTCGGAGCGGCGCATGAGCGCCATGGAGCGGAAGGTGGCCAGGAGCTCGGAGGGCGTGGTGGACACGGAGCGGGAGGGCGGGTCCACGTTGTGGCACCCGAAGGGGAGGGAGGTCTCCACGGTGAGCGGCGGCTCCGTGGAGTCGGAGGAGAACGCGCGCGCGAGCGTTAACGGCGCCACGCGTTGGGTGGCCGCCGTGGGGTTGAGGCGGCGGAGGATCGCCGTGGCCATGGCGACGGTGAAGGCGCTCGCGAGGTCTGGACGAGGAAGCGCGCTCTGCCGCGATCGAGCGTAGAGGACTGGAGCAGGGGAGCGGACTGCCGGTGGAGGTGGTGGTTGGGGAGACCAAATGGAGCTTTTGAGGGAAGCGAGGTGGCAGGGCGCGTGGCACCGCCGCGTGGTGTGGATTCTTGGCGCGCTTCAGTCAGAGTCACATCTGCCTACGCGGCCCACGCTTTAGCGCTCTCTTAAAACAAAGCAACCAAAGTGCACAGGTGTCTCGCCGCCGACGACGAGAGAGTACCAACGGCGACACATGGTCGCTCTCAGTTGGCCTCCGGCTCCCTGTCGTTTTCAAGCCAACAACACCTGTCGTGACTTCACTCGCCTCTCAGTTGGTCATGTCCCATGGTGCCTATCGGCTATGGTGCACTCTGAAGAAAAATGAGTAAAGTCAAAACCTAAACTTTAAATTCTTGAAATTGACACACTAAACTTACTAGCAGATTAATAGTGCGACGACTTCAACTTTGGGGCGCTGATCATTACAGAAACGAATTTCCCGGTTGTCATCAACAAACTCAGGCATACTACGGAACTTTGGAACTTGTTGGGGCTGTGTGCATCCTAATTATGCAGAGGCCAGGTGTAATGCTTAATACTCTTAAGTGATAAAATCCCTTTATAAAAAAATTCTATATGAAGTAATGATTATTTGCTAATTTCTTACAACATGGGTTTTCTTTTTATTGGAATTCAATTAATCAGTTACGAAGCAAGAGAGCTGATTCACCTTTGTTTTAAAGAAATATCCAAATTATTAGAAAGTAAAAAAATGCAACCTATTTTTGTATTTAATAAATATCCTTATTTAGGTAATAACTAGGTAACGAAGTTATTTGATTAACTCGGGCACCCGTAGGAGAGCACGCCGTTGTTGTCTCACTCTGGAGACAATAGTGGTCGTTAGGTGATCTAAAACATACGGTGATGCTAAACAAGTACTAGGTAGCCCGTCTTCCGCGACATAGGATTGTGCGGTGCAACCACCGCCGATGCTAGGTGTAGAGTTTCTCGATGGGTTGCCGATCCACGATCTTCGAGCACATTTTGTCAGGTAACTGGAGGAGGCGTCACCAGTTCTCCCAACAACCCTTTTGCCACAACAACCTCCGCATTAGAGGGTATGCTAGTCCAATGGATATGGCATGGGTCGCCGACTTCACCCGTGGGTAACCCGATTGGTCATGGTTAGGATATAGGTGCAAGTTTATAATCGGTCGTGGTTATAATCAACCCAATGCAAAGTGTGTTACTGCATTGCACCGAGCACCGGTGCACTGAGTTGACGTTAGTACCACATCGACTAGTAGGAGACAAATGGAGCGTGGCCATGACTACAAATGTACCAGCTAGCCGGCCAGCCGGCCAATTGTTTCGAACTCGTTGTACAGAAACCTAACTCTATAGGCAGAGCAAGAGTAAACTGAAAGCGTACGTATTCTATACCTGGTCGGTGCCGATTAGGTCGTCGTCTGTCAGGGTTGGGCATGGTCTTGAATGGTACTCCCTCCGTTCCAATTTAATTGACTTGCTATGCACCAAATATGGATGTATATAGACATGTAACAAGTCTAGATATATCCACATGTGGTGCATAGTAAGTCAATTAAATTGGAACGGAGAGAGTACTAGTGAAACCCGATTAAGGGTTCATACATGGGTCTGAAAGAGGCTGACCTGAAAAAAGAAATCCAAACCGATTGCCACCATTCCTCAAGTGAGGTGGAGTACGGTGTAATGACGTTGTGCAAGACATAAAGTGACGTCATTCTCTACAAGTATACAGAGAATGCAACTTTCCTAGTGCGTGATGTTACTTTTAGTTCCTATAAAACTCCTACCCAGTTTTTCAACGGAGTTTACGTGAGAGCAAGATTTATGACATATGTTCCAACAGAAATTACAATGCTCTGCCTCTTACTAACACTAGCACAATACCCGTGCTTCGCTACGGAGCAAACACCATTTGCCTTAAGCACAACGACAATACAATTGGACGCACCGTGAGGTATGAGTAAAGGAAAGAGTTGTGAAAATCATTGAAGAACAGAATTCTGATACTATCCTTTTTGTAGATTTCAGAAAAAAACTAACACAAGATAAGAAGAATGCATCTTTCTGGGAGAAATGTTTATTTATTTACATCTTCCCACTCATAACAATTCGGGATAAGAATTTTCTGTAAAGAATCAAGTAACTATATAAGTAGAAAATGGTTCGATGTATTTGTGCAAAAGACCTTGGGGATTCTCTCAAAGTCTCGCGATTGTGTAGTCTGAAGCAGCTACATGAGAGGAAAAAAAGAAATAAAACAGTTCAGTCATGAGAATAAAACCATTTACTTGTTACAAATAGTTTATAAAAAAATATATAACAGCAATTTATACCAGTCGTTTGTCATGCCAAGGAAGTTAATCAACATCAAAGATCCATGTCCATATGTACTCAAGAACTCTAGCAACCTTAATTGAGATTATCAAGATTCAGAACCGAAAGCATGTATTTCTCACCTCCCTGAATCATATGTACCAACATGTCCACTATCACTTGCGGTTAACATGATGCATGGGAAAAGGCAAGGATTTGCTGAAATTGTTGAGCTTCCTGACGACACGCGACAAGAGTTTTACCTCTTATATGGAATTATGAATCAAGCTTTCTATGAAGCTATGCTCAGAGTTGAGACGAGCTACTGATTCAGCTCACTGTGACCATTGATATCCTATTGCTGGAGCAGATAAGTGGTATCCAATTAATAACCACTGCTGTACTCCCTATCCTGCAGAAGAACAAAGAAGTTTCGAATCAAATTATAGAAATAAACCAAATGTTGGCGCCCACAGCGGCAATCAGACGAACGAATTGAGTGGATCTGAGGACCTGCCCGGGCGGCCGCCTAGACCCAGAGTTCTTGGGATTAGAGGAGAGCGGTAGAGCACTGGTGGAAGAAGACATTGTCGTGACGGGCTGGCCCTCCTGGCGCGCGAAACCTCCTCCCTACCTCCCCTGCTGGCCGTCCCTTCCCTTGCTGGTGCTCAAAGATGCCGCACGCGGCCTTGCGCTGTCGTACGCGGTGGCGAGCTCGCATCCCCTCCCCTGATGGCAGCTCTCCCCTTCCTCCATGGGCACGGCCATGGCGAGCAAGGCTTCCGGCTCCACAACCTCGATGACCTCTCTCGCCTCGCCGGCGAGGCGGATCGGCGAACGTGGCGAGAGAGGGGGAGTGGGCGGTGGTGGAGCAGGGGCCGATGCGCTTGTTTGCGATTGTAAGTTTGCAATTCAGCCCCTGTTCGTGGACTACGGGTTAATTCCACAAACACTGAAGGGTCAAATGAACAAAAGACCACGACGTACAAGACGTAGTGACGTACGGTCGTTAGGCCGCGTTATATTGTAGAGACTACACGTTACGCTCGCCTGACGAAATGGCCTTGCAGTCAAAAGCCCCGAATAACTAAACATATTTTCCATGATTTGATGTCAGGACTCACGAGCCCATTCATCACTTCGCCCACACAGTGACAGGTATCCCAACAACCCCCCGTGTGATCATAGGGTACGAAGCGGTACGTGAAAAGGCTATAGGAGAGAGAGGTGGCCAGGAGGATCATAAAACCCTACTTCCAGTCAGGTGTGGCGGACCATGGTCCCACGCTGACGGGAGGGTTTCGGTTCTTTTCTAGTCTGTTTTCATTATCTTTTTTGGAATGGTGAGGCGGCGGCGGAAGTCATAATAAGTTTCTCCTCGCCCTATCCTCGCTCCAGTGCTACGTGTAGCATCGACGGAGGGCACGTGGAGTTGTGTGTGTGTCTGGCTGATCTCCGTGGATTCAGTCGGTCTTCGTGTTCATTGGTGTGTGGTTTCAGGCCTTAGCACGACGACTTTCCGTTTGTCTACTTCAACAAGCTCTACACTACGACAAGTTTTGCCCAGCTCCGGTGATGGAGTGGCGAAGACGGCGGCGCGCCTTCGCTCGTGCCAGTTTGGTTCAAAGAACTTTTTGCAAATTTTAATAAGTTTTGAGCTCTTTGTACACAATATATACATCGGTGTGGTGGACCTTTTCGGAAAAGAAAAAAAAACAACCCCCGTGTGGTCCATCTGAAACCATGCACGCGAGGCCATTACTTTCCGGGATCCTCTCGTCGTCCTTTTTCCTCTCTTTGGACGCTCACGACACGAGCATCATGTTTTTGGTTCGGTGGGGTGGCAAATCAAACCATCACACTCCGGCCGTTTGGGTCTTCACGGCTTGACCGGGAGGCGAAAGGCATCATGTTCATGTCTCTGCTGAAGGAAGCAACTGGCGATCGAGCAGAAAATCAGATTCGGAGAGGTCGATCGATGGTGTCGTGAGCTTTTGACCGCGGCGTCCGTGTTTGCGGCCTGGCGTCTTGATCGGCGTGCGAGTGAGTGGAGTGTGGTGTACTGGTGTGCGTCGCGCAGTCAACGGATGGATGGGAGCAGGGCCAGCGACTCCACCAAACGGGGCCCACCTGCGACGACGCCAGGTCGCCAGCCAGGTGCATTGTGTGCGTCCGCGTTTGGTACGACGCCGAATTCCGACGCAGTTTCTGTTTCACCGACGCATGCAACTAGGGGTGGAATCGAGCCGAGCCGAGCCGGCTCGAGGCTCAGCTCGGTCAGGCTCGTGAAATCTCGAGCCGAGCCAGGCTCGGCTTGCCTCTGAAATTTTTACAGAAAATGGGCTTGAGGCTCAGCTCGGCTCGGCCGGCTTGCGAGCCGAACCTCACAACTGTACGAAATCGATCGATCCCCTTTCTTCCTGCTCTCGCGCATCTCTGTTCTGCTCTAGGTTAGACCGCCGCCGGCTGCTGCTCACCACCACGACCGGGCCGCCACCGGCCACCGCCCGCTGCCACCCGCCCATGGGTTCCCGCCTCCTTCCACCCCCTGCTCCTACCATAGCTGCTCGCGGTCGCCTGGTCCTCCCGTAGATGCGCGCGGCACCGTCTTCTATCGGCCGAGCGGCCGGCCGGTCGTAGAAATACGATGGATTGAATGCTCTGCTGTAGCTGTTTGTGGTCGTCTGGTTCTCCCCCTACCTGCTAGTCCCTATCGATCCCCTCATGTGGCGACTGGCGACGGCCTTTGCTCTACTGATTTCCTCTCCCTCGACAGGTTAGCGCCGCCACCACACCCGTCTGCTCCTCCCCGGTCCCTAAGATGCATGCGACGGAGCGTATCTATGATTAGGGGCGGCCGGTCTGCCGCCTGCCGGGCCGCCGGCACTCCGCCGTCTGCCATCTGTGTGCAGCAGCAGGGAGCAGGGTGCTCGAATGCTCGCATTCGCCTGCTCCTGTTCGTCTCCTCCCACGGCTGCACCTCCTACTCGCCTGATCGATTTATACAAATTGTATGATCTTTTCTTCGTCTTTCGCGCGTGTGCGTCGCAGCGTCGAGGCCGCCGGTCGGCCGGTGCCATCCCTTGCCTCTCGTCTCGCGCGTGTGCTTTGCTACAACAAAGATTCCTTGATGTGCTAGCTTGCTTTACCTTGATGTGCTAGCTTGCTGTGTGTGGATCGATGTGCTAACTTGCCTGTAGACCTTCTGTTCTTGCTTGCCGAAGCTTTGTGCATCTGATTGGAATTGTTTATACGTATTTTTGTATGTATACATGTGTTGGAATATTGCAAAATAGTACTCTCCTTTTTAGTACAGATTGCATTTGGAGACTTCGACCATCTATTGTTACTTTGTCAGCCTTGTGAAAACTATGTTGATATATTCATACTCAATTGTTGATTATAATTGTGAATTGTTATATTAATAGCAAATTTCATTTCAAAATTTTGTATTTCATCGAGCCTTCGAGCCGGCTTGCGAGCTTCACCGAGCCGGCTTGTCGAGCCTCGAGCCTTGTTTGGAAGGTTTAGGCTTGGCTTGTTCGACCTTCGAGCCGAGCCGAGCCCGAGCCAAGCCTCGAGCCTCGAGCTTTGTGTCCACCCCTACATGCAACCACAGCACGTGCGTCACCTCCACGTATCTGCTGTGCGTTTTATTTACCCCCAGCGTCTACGTAGCGTTTGACGGTTTTCTTATTAACCTCTTAACCAAATTGATTTACCCCCAGCGTGTACGTAGCGTTTGCCTGTTTTCTTATTATTAACCTCTCCATCAAATTGATGCATACGGTCTTTTATTACCCCGTATTATTGTTGAAGTTGAAAGTGCAGCAAAGTTTACATCTCACTGATCATAAAGGGTCAATACAAATATCAACCACTCAATGAAACAAAAAAAGATGAAGACTTCGGCGCTTCAACATGTTATCCTGTTATCAGACCACCGGCTGAATCGGTTGTATAAATCCCGCGCAACGGATTCCAGGCGGCTGCACCCAGAAGTCATGGCATGCCGCTTCTCCTCTGGTCGGAGATAGGCCCACATACAGATCCAATGGATAGCCAAACATTTCAGATAGCCCAAAAAAAAAAAATTAAGTGCAAATTCACATTGGGCTATCTGGAATGTTCGTAATGACTTTATATTTAACATAACGAGTGAATTTGCACTTAATCTTTTTTTGCAATACCGTTCAATCAATTCCCAAACAGATTAAAAATGTTGACGGGAGGTTGTACTTGTACATTAAAAGTCATGTAAACTATACGCCAAATACATTTGCAAAAGGGCAATCAATGAACATATGATGAATTTCATCCTTGTCACAGAAGCAACACTTCATGTTTCCATGCAAATTCCTTTTTGTCAGGTTATCCTTAGTTTTGGAGAAACCACATGAAGATCTTGATTTCGGCGGCACTTTCATTTTCAATAAGTATTCTAAATAACGTGTATATCTTGTTCATTTGTTAGGTTAACATGCATCAGGCGTTCGACAAGGTGCGACCAGCGAGTCCATTTGTTACCAGTTAAAGCCCGTCTAAAAGATATGTTTAGAGGATTTCTGAAAGCACATTTCCATGGGATACTTGTTTCTGCTGAACAATGTTGTAGAGGGTCGAAATTGCTGGGAAAGAGGCTTGTCCCCCTAGCCATACATCCTCCCAAAACCTAGTGGTCATGCCATTTCCCACCGTAAAAGAACCTCTAGAGAGAGAAACAATCCTCTTTTACCTTCATAAGCTCTCTCTCTAAAAATGTGAGTCTGTAGGTTTCGGAGTGACTTGATAAAGAGTTGCATATACTTGTTATGTAGCAACTCTTGCCACACTCCTCTCTCATTTAATAACTTAAATAGCCACTTACCGAGTAAGCATTTGTTTTTAATGTCTAAGACCTCCACCCCAAGCCCCCCTTGGTCTTTTGGCCGGCAGATAATGTTCCATTTGGTTAATCTGTAATTTTTCTTATGCCCATCACTTTGCCAAAAGAAACAAGAACGATACAAATCTAACCTCTTCGTACCCCTTTAGGTATTTCTAGGAAGGATAGTAACATCGGTAAACTTGTGAGGACATAATTGATTATAATAAGACGGTCTCTGTACCGGGGCAACTTACCTACCCATCTACTGAGCTTACACTCAAAACGATCTTCCATCGGCTTCCATTCTCCATTTCTTAATTTTCTATAATGAAAAGGTATCCCTAAACATCTAATGGGAAGAGATCCAGATTCATATCCAAACAAAACCTTGTCTTCTACTTCATTAGCTTGACCGAAGCAAAAAATTCATTTTTATGGAAATTTATTTTTAAATCAGAGAGTTTCTCAAAAATACAATTAATATGTTTCATGTTCAATACTTTTTCTAAATCATGTTCAATACAAATAATCGTATCATCCCGTTATTACAAAATAGATACTCCACCCTCGACTAGATGAGGGATAAGACCATGTACCTGCCCATCGTCTTTGGCTCGATTTATTAAGATTTCGAGCATATCTGCAACAATGTTAAACAAAATAGGAGAAATCGAGTCTCCTTGTCGCAACAATGTCTCCACTCGACCTATGAGGCAATGGAGGCATTGTAGAGATATCCACCGTCATTCCGTCGTAACTGCAGCATGTTACTTTTTTTTATCTAAAAAAAGAGGTTAAATCCAACTCATTTATATCCTGTCCACACCTAATATAGTTCCAAGTTCAAACGTAATCCGACTCACGACGGACCATCAAGGCTATCTGTGTGGTTAAATTACCATTTCTGCCATACCAGATCACTAGATCAGGATAGCGTCATTGATATATTTGTCCTGTGCAGATTTTTTCCCCGTGTAGATTATGGCAATCATTCATGGTTTATGGTTGTTGTTGTGTTCTCGGAAACGAATCGTCCGCCGTCATCGTAGTATGCAGATAAACTGAAACTCAAGAAGTCGATCAGCTAAAGAAGAAGCGCCAAGAAGTCGATTACAGCGGTCGAATTAGGCCAAGCTAACCACTGCAAAAGAACGACAGTGACTGCTCTCGAATTAGCTACCGAATTGATTACGCCTACAGACACCTAGCCTTCAACGTACCCACTGAAGTTATGAGTTATCCCCTGGCTCTGTTAAAGCAGTTGTGCTGTTGCTTTGCCTGCTAAGCTCTTTGAAGATTAAAATATTACCCGCAAAAAATAAGATTAAATATTAAAATATAGATTTTCATGTTGGGGAGTATTGTACTTTTTAATTTGGGAACACTTTCAGTTTCTTTGGATCATAGCGGATGTTTCAGTGTCGTCCTTTGTCGTCTGTCAGCACATAAGAGCATCTCCAACCGGCTCACCCAAACCCAGCCCAAACGTCCGGGCTAGGCGGACAGCCCGGACGGCCTTTGGGCCAAAAACCTACACCCAACCGCGGTCCCCAAACCGGCCCCAAACGACGCACACCCCAAACCCAGCCCAAATGTGGGGCGGGTTTGGGGCGGCCCGGACGCGTCCTCCCCTCGGTCGCTGACATCGCGGACCCACTTTGGGACGCTGACCGTCGCCGCTGACTTCCGCCGCGTGGCTCCTCCGTCCCCACTAAATACCCCACCGACCAAACCCTAACCTCACTCCACTCCGCACTCGCCAGTCTCCTCGCCTTCTCCGCTCGCCGGCGCAATGTCTTCATCCTCCATCGACTGGAGCTCGGAGAGGAGCGGAGCGACGCGGCGACGCCACGCCGCTCACCGCAGCCGGTAGACGCGGAGGAGGAGGCCTTCCGCATCGCCTGTGAGCGATCCTTGAAGGATTGCGCCAGATCCAGCGCGGCGGCGCCGCCTAGCGGTGGTCAGTGCAACCGCTGGTCCGAGCTTGCGCCGGCGTCTGCGCGGCGACGTGCACAGCCGGCGCAGTCATTTGCGGCTTCATCGGCTCCGGCGTCACGCTCCCATCCGGTAAGATCTGCACCTCCTCATCTCCGCCGCCCCGCCCCCACCGTCCCCCCGGTCCAAGCTCCAGCTGGGTGGAAGATCCTGCCGGACGGGGCCGGCGGATGGCGGCTTCTTCCAAAGACCCCACCATCTTCGAAGAGGATGCGCACGTCGGAGACGGAGGGGAAGGCCTTCCGGCAGCTCCGCAAGGCGGACCCCGATGCAGGAGAGCGGGCTTTGTGTGCCGCGGCAAAAGAGCCGCTGCCGTTGGCCGTCTTGGAGCGGTCGTGCACGACCGCGGAGACGGACGCCAGGCGTCTCCGCCGCAAGTACAAGGCGATGCTAGACGCCGCCATCGCCGAATCAAAGAATGAGGCGGTGAAGAGCGACCGCGCGGCCAGGCTCGCGGAGGAGCAGACCCGCGCCGTCATCGCCGCTCGCTCCAACAGCGGCGGCTCCTCCAACGCCGACCCGTACGCGGCTTCGAGCCGCTGCGCCGCCACCGCCCCTCCGGTGATGACAAGGGGAAGGGGTCGGCGTCAAAGCAGTGAAGCGCCGCCGATGAAGGTGAAGGGACCGGCAGGCACAGAGGATGGCGGCGCCGCCGGTTTGCCCTCTTTTGTTAATTTGTCTATATAGTTAAGTAGTTTGTCTGTAATCCGAACTGAGCTCCGATCGATCGAACATCTTATGCAATCCGTTACTACATTTGAGCTCTCATGATCTACGTTCTTCTTTACGTTGCATGGCTAGTATGGTTTTGAGGGTGCGGATATGGGGGGCATGGTTGTAGGAGGCCTTTTTTGAGGTTAGCCCGGACAAGATATGGGGGGCATGGTTGTAGGAGGCCTTTTTTGAGGTTAGCCCGGACAATATCCGCGGACACTTTGGGGGCTAATTTTGGCAACTCCGCTTGGAGATGCTCTAAGTGCTTATGGAATGCCAATGCAAATACCAGATTTCGTCTTTTTATCCATCTCATGCAACCTTTGCCTAACATATTCGCAATATTAGTAAGGGGATAAATGTTGAAAGTAAAATAAATTAGTATTAAGTATGACGTGCAAAATGACAATATATAAACAGATGTTCAATACAGTTAACTGAATCATAAAACACACATCGCCTACATCCAGTGCAACGTCTCTTAGCCAGGTTGTTTTTATGTGCGCCAGTAGTATCTTTTTCAGGTTTTGTATCTTTTTCAGGTTTTTTTAAAAAAAGACGACGCCGGGCGCCGCCGGTCACGGCCAGTACTGCATGTCTGTCGACAACACCGGCCACGGGCCCTCGCCGACGTTCTCCGCGGACGACAACGTGGATGCGCTGGAGGTGTCGTCATGATGGTGGCGCCGCCCGTAGGCATCTCTAAGACCTGCTACTTGGGGAGGAGGCCGCCCGTGCTGCCGCCGGAGATCGGGGAGGGCGTGGAGCGGTCAAGCTGCTGCGGCACGAAGCCGGCGGGCGTCTCGGGCGCCACGGCGCAGAGCGGAGCCGGGCCACGGTGGAGGGCATGGAGAGGGAGGTGGCGCGCGATGGGAAAAAGCGCCGCCGCGTCCGCCCCGTCGCCGGCGTGCAGCACCCTGCCAACTCCCTCGGCCAGGCGCGCAGCAAGGTCGACGGATCCGCGCGCATCGACGCACGCGGGCGCCGGCGAACAAGCCTGCCACGCCGCCATGACTCTCTCTCTCTCTTCGGGACAGAGAAGAAAATGGAGGTTCGTCCTTGGTTCGATCCAATCCGATGTGAACGGGAGGAGAGCGGAGGGCGGCCACATGCGCGCGCGTAGGACAGCTGTGTTGCGTATGCAGGAACGAAAACGCATCTCAGCTGCCCGATCCGATCTGATGGCTCACAGCCCATCAAAGGAAAAACACAATCCGTGGGACTTCGTCCTGATTGGCTGCATGTGCTGATGAGAGAGAGCAGTAGTGGCCGTATGCATGCATGGATATGTAGTCTAGCGCTGGCGAATAGCGGCCGCGTGCGCCAACCATAAACAACTTACCACTGGCATACATATTAGCTGTTCGCCAGCTGTAATTGAGGCTTGCGGCGCTACCAACCGCGGGCGACCCTGTATCCGCGTTCGCCAGCGGTAATTCTACTATCCCTGGCGCATCACCGCAGACTCTCCAGCGGTAAGTGTGGACTGCGACGGTAACTACTGCCGCTGGGTCGGCGTTACCGCTGGCGAACGCGTCCGTCTATGCGCCAGCGGTAAGGCAACTACCGCGGGCGAGCCTCGTTTGCTCGTGTGCCATTGGTTTTAGCGCTGGGCACCTCCTGTGTGGCTCGCCAGCGGTAACGTGACGGTTATAGCCTATTTCCTACTAGTGAACCTTCGAAGCACGTAAGATTTCCCTTGAGTGTGCATGTACTCATATTGGCACGTGTAGACAGGTGTACTTCCTCTCACCAAACACAGGACATTATTGGCCCCTGGTTGACACGAGGGAGACACACGAAAATGCAGTTCCACACGTATGTTGCCCCCCCGGCACTATATCTGTTGTAAAATAGTTGAGGTTTGTTAGAGATTTACGATTCCTTATCAGAGAAGAATCTGTTTCTTTTTCCATCTTTCTTTTATCTATGTCAATAGTGTTTCTTTCCAAGATTTCGAAATCTGTATCTCGAAAAAGAAGATTGCGAATTCTGGATCGTTTCACAGAATTATTTTTCATATAATTTCTTTACAAGAAAAATTCTTCAATATTGCATATAGATCGGTTCACAGAAATTTCAATTCACAGAATATTCAACAAAAAATCACAGAAGTTGCAATATTTTCATATAGATATTTTCTTTGAATTTTCAATTCATAGATAATTGAACAGATTTTTCATAAAAAATCCTTACAATAACATTAGAGTTTTTCACAGAATATTTTGAATCGGGAATGGTACCAATCTCACATCCATATGAAAATGGTCAAATCAATACAAATTCAACAAAGTTTCACTCAGTTTTCACGCATATTTTGGCACGATTCATTACAATTTCTTTTCCAAGTCACACAAGATTCACAGGTTTAACACGATTCCTACACAGAAGATACGGGTACTACAAAAATTCAATCCAATTTCATAACCGAAGATGAGAAATAGATCAAATCCACTCAACATCAGGTGCTGCTCACATGTACACACGGAAATCATCAGATCTAACTTTCGGGATCCAAGAAAAGACGTGGAAAAATAAACAAAAATGAATCTGCAACGAATCTCAGATCCGCAGATCGGAGTACTCCATGGCTAAATCGGGTCCTCCACGGTCGGCTGCAGTGCCCGGCTCGCGCAGGAGACGGCCGGCTGCCCGGCGACACCGTACCCCGTTCGTCACCTTGCCAGGGAGGAGCACGAGATGGTGCGCGAGGCCGGGCCTCACCCACGTCGTCGCCGGGGACGAGCTCGTGGCGGTGCGCGACGCCAGGCCGTGCGCGTCCTTGCCCGGAGGAGCTCGAGATGGTGCACGACGCCAGGCCCCGTCCGCATCCTCGCCGGGGAGGAGCTCGAGGTCGGCGGCGCACGTGAGCAGGCGACTGGAGGCACGAATCCGGCGGCCGAAGCAACGGATTCGGCGGCGGCGGCGGAAGGCGAGGTGGGCGGCGCACGGGAGCAGGCGCGGCGGGCGGCGCACGGGAGCAGGCGACCGGAGAAACGGATTCGGCGGCGGGAGGCGAGGTGGGCGGTGGCGGCGGAGCCGAGGTGGGCGGGTGGATTCTGGGATAGGGTTAGGGTTTCGCGCTATATATAGTGGTGGTGGACTGCGGGTTGAATTGGGGGTTTTTAAAGGGGCGAAAATGCAAAAAGCCCAGAAATTTGACGATTTAACCCACACGAATCTACAACAGAAAATTGATGGTAATTAAAGATAGTCGGGGGCAACCTACTAGTGGAAAATCCCTATTGGGGAGACACACGCTGTCCATATAATAGTCCGTTGTTGTCATCAGCAAGCACTGCATATATCGGTAAAAAAAAGATACGAGTTGCCACCATTCATATTTTTCACATCACATAAAACAGGAAGACTAGAGACAGTGAAACTGTGAAAGGCCCTCTTATATTACTAAAAAAAAATCTCAAACCATCCGTTTCCTATCATGACCTTTGGTTGCTAAGCATGGGACACGTATCATTGCCGGCTAGCTTGAAAGTTTGCTTTACACATGTAGTACTAGTGTAGTACTGATGGCTTCAGTTCAAAAAAAGTACAGATGACTTAACAGAGCGTTTTGAATAGAAAATAAACTGAAAAGGCCATCCCAACTCCGATTATCCAAAATTACTGACCAATCAAAACTCATATAATATCATGACTGATCAAGAAGCAAGCAGTTAACTTCTAGCGTTTGTATGGTTTTTTTTTGTAAAAGGGGTGGGGCCACGAAGGACCCATCAGCTGCTTTCATAATCAACCACGTGGCGGTACAAATTACAAGGAGGCCCTTTTACAACACTTGCCCTAATGAACCCAAAATTTGAAGATAAGGCCTCCAGTCTTACAAACACACCCCTGATACAAAAAGTCAAAAAGCAAACAGGTACAGGGGCAACACCACCACCAGTCGCCGGCGATCTCCAGGTGCGAGTAGCACCGAAATCCGAGAGTGAAAAGCTCGGCGTCTCTCCTCCGGCGAAGCACCACTGCCACCAGCCAGCACAAAGTCGCCAGGGACGAACCACTTGGCAACCAGGCACCGTCGAGCTCCGGGACAGGGCCAGAAGATCGAGCCTCCACCATGGAGGCAGAAACAGGGCCGCCATGTCGGCCATAGATCGTGACGGCAGTCAAGGCCGCCGCGTGAGTCGCACAAAGATGCAGCAGGAACGGCCTCCCTAGCCCAGCAGTCACCGAGCGTCTCCCCCCAACTCCCTCGCCACCGAGGCCGGCCAAGAAGGAGGAAGAAGTCCGAAACTCACCAACAAGGAGGCCACAACGCTTGATGAAGAAGCTAGCTCCGAGCGGCCCCTGCTTCGGCTTCCACCATGGAAGCCTGCCGGAGACGCGCAGCAGCAGCCGTCCCGCGCCACGCTTGAACGCCAAGACGAACCAGCTCCAGATGACCCGTGGGGCAGCAAAACCCCTCGCACCAACCATCTTTCCATCACCACGGCGACAAAGACGAATTGAACCAGAGCAGCACCCCACCGAACTGGAAAGCCTCAACCCTTCGGTCCTCTCCTTCTCAGCCACCATGGCCAAGGACCAACGGGGACAGAGAGAGTCGCGGCTTACCAGCTCCAACTTATTCCAGCAAGAAAAGGGGAAGGGCATGGGAGCAGGGAGAGCTGGAGCAACACCTCGCCATGGAATCAGCAGGGAGGCGCCGGCACAAAGAGCACCAACCCCCTCTCCCCTAGCTTCCGCCCCACCGGCAAGCAGCCGAGGAAGAGAAGACCGAGGGGAGGCGTCGGCACATCTGGAGCCGCCCACCTCTTTATTCACTGGGGAAGAACTAGCAAAGAAAAATCCTACCACTACAAGAAGCCAGACCCCTCCCACTCTCCTCGCCGGCCACCATGGCCGCCGGCGACGAGGGAGAGAGAGGCCGGCGGCGGGATCTAGGGAAGAGAGGCTCAAGGAGAGCAGTCGCCACAGGGGACCGAGAGGATCCTAGCGTTTGTATGGTAAAGGAGTGTTATCGATCGATGCCTCTTCATCTAAAAAAAATTATTGTGATGCTTTCAATTAGATAACGATGCTTAAACACCTCCATTTCCAGGTGCTCAAACCAGGGTTTTCACCATGGTAATCAAAAAACACCACCAATCCACCATGCCTTGGCCTCCCTAAGATGCCACCTCCACTTCCCATCCATCATCATCGTTCATAGGCTTGACAATGTCAAACTCGAACAAAAGGCGTGTATGCCTCCAGCATGGAACATCACAGTATGAAGATTTGACTGTCCAACAAGTTCTCCAGGTGCACGCATAGGCCGTAGGCCCAAGAAAACCACCAATGGCATATGCTCACTAGATAGGATCACACACGCATCACAATCACGGTCTTGATGCAAACTTGACATAGAATTGATACTGATACAGGGCGCTCAGAAGGGGTTTTGACGGCGCTATGGTTTGGTCCCATGTGCCGTGCCGCCATGGGGTGGGAGACGGGAGGCGCTCTGTTGGCAAAGACTAAGACAAACATCTTGTACTCATTTCCGCGGGAGGAGAGTACTCCGCAAAATCCGCCTACAAGGCCCAATTCTTTGGTTCAACCGTCTCCGATATGAAGCGTCTTGTTTGGAAAGTTTGAGCTCCTCCAAAAACAATGTTCTTCGCGTGGCTTGCTCTACAAAATCGCATTTGGACGGCGGACCGGTTGGCACGGCGAGGGTGGCCAAATTGTGGACTTTGTCCTCTTTGCAAAAGGACGCCCGAAACCACCACTCACCTCCTTCTCCATTGCCGCTTTACCACTAGGATTTGAACGTCTTTGAAGGATTGGCTTGGCCTTCACACCATCGACACCTCCACTTGGCGGCCGACGCTCTCTCTCGCCGAGTGGTGGAGGCGCATGACCAACGACGGGTCCACAAATAGCAAAGCTTTGGCTTCCCTTGTCCTCCTAACCTCTTGGGAGATTTGGAACGAAAGAAACGTAAGAGTCTTCAAAAACAAGCACACATCGCCCCTCACCATCCTCTCCAATATCAAGCACGAGGCGAAGCTTTGGGTCCTTGCGGGGGTGAAATTGTTTGGGTGATTAATACCGGGAGAGTAATCCCTTTGTGCTTTTATTGGTCCTTTTTCGGCCCTAATCATTCTTGTTCGAACTATCTATCTTAATTAATGAAATGTGGCAAATCTTTTGCCCCACATTTTGAAAAAAAAAATCATTTCCATCCATCTCACATTTACTTTACCGGATGCTGTTTTTATACCACTTAGAGCATCTCCAACAGCCTTTGTATAATTGCACATAATTTGTATTTTACAAATCTTGCCCAAAAAACCATCTCCAGCAGCCTTTGTATAAGTGGTCCCCCACCAGAAATTTTTACAAAGCTTGCTAAATCTTCCCTCCCACATTGCATATATGCAAATCCAAAGGTGACTTGCTAAATTTTTACAAAGCCTCCCAAAAGTGGTCCCCTTCATTTTTTTGTCTCAATGACTAGTGGACCCATGCGTGCTTGTGTGTGCTGGGTGTGTGCGTGTGTGCTGCACTGCAGCGTGTGTGCGTGCTTGTGTGTGCTGGGTGTGTGCGTGTGTGCTGCACTGCAGCATGTGTGCGTGTATGTGTGATGTGTACGCGTGTGGGCTAGTGTACGTGTACGAGTGTGCGTGTGTGCAAGTGTGTTACGTGTGTGTACGTGTATTCACGTATGTGCGTGTGTACGTGTATGTGTGTATTGTTAAGTACGAGTTTGTGCTAGTATACACATACATGTACGTATTCTAGTGTGAGTTTGTGCTAGGATTTTGATGGCTGACAAAACGACCCCACATGTCATTGTGATACACACAAGATTTACAAATCCAGTTATACAAAGGCTGCGAAAGCACAAATTGATTTGGCTTTGTATACCTTCTCTCTCCTCTTGCTATATGCAGTTTTTACAAATCCATTTTACAAATGCTGTTGGAGATGCTCTTAGAGCGTGTGCAGGGCTGCAAAAGAATGGTGGCTAAGAGAATGTTTTCTATGTTAGACTCGATCTAAATAGTAAGAGTTGTGTGCATCGTTTAGATGCAGAGACGATTTTGCTCCCCGTTCCAACAAAAAAGGCAAAATCCTATTTCTTAGACTGTGTGTCTACTCTTTTACTATGTCTATATGGTGCCATAGGCTACGCACGCTCTCATCGTTCGATTGTACTGTATACTGTACAGTACAAATGCCACCAACCGCTACATGCTTCTATTTAACGGACGGGACCCTCGCAGAAACCACCACGGCGACAGCCAACGTCAGTACCACTAGCACAGTAGCTGATCACAGTAGCTAGCTCGTGAAGTAATCCAGAAGCTGGCAATGGCGAAGGTGGAGGTTCTGTCGTCGGAGCTGGTTGTCCCGGCCGACGAGACGCCGCGGGACAGCATCTGGCTCTCCAACCTCGACCTCGCCGGGCGGAGAGGCTACACGCCCACGGTCTACTTTTTCCACCCCAACGGCGACCCGGGCTTCTTCTCGACAGAGTACATGAAGGACAGCCTCGCAAGGGCACTGGTCGCATTCTACCCTCTCGCCGGCCGCCTCGGTCTCGACGGCGCCGGTCGCGTCCAGGTGGACTGCACCGGCGAGGGCGTGGTGTTCGTCACCGCGCGCTCCGAGCACTACGCGCTGGAAGACCTGATGAACGAGTTTGTGCCGTGCGGCGAGATGCGCGACCTGCTCGTGCCGCCCACGCCGGCGCCCAATCCACCATGCGCGCTGCTGTTCGTGCAGGTCACGCGCCTCCGGTGCGGCGGTGTGGTGCTGGGCCAGGCCATGCACCACTCCATCGTGGATGCGCGCGGCGCCGCGCTCTTCTTCGAGACTTGGGCGAGCATCTCCCGCGGCGGGAGCGGGACGCCGCCCGTGCTGCCGTGCTTCGATCACACACCGCTCGCCGCACGCCCGGCGCATGCGCGCACAGTGCCGTACGACCACCCGGAGTACAAACCGGAGCCGGAGCCGGTGGACCCCGTGTCCGCGTCCACGTACGCGAGCGCGATCATCACGATGACGAAGGCCCAGGTGGGCGCGCTGAAGGTGCGGTGCGCCGGCTCGTCGACGTTCCGCGCCGTGGTGGCGCTGGCGTGGCAGTGCGTGTGCCGCGCCCGCTCCCTGCCGGCGTCTGCGGAGACGCGGCTCTACTCCATGGTCGACATGCGCGCGCGCCTCGACCCGCCGCTCCCGTCGGGGTACTTCGGCAACGCGGTGATCCGCACGTCGGTGTCGGCCACGGTCGGGGAGGTGGTCTCCAGCCCGGTCGTGCACGCCGCTCGGCTGGTGCGCGCGGCGACGAGCCAGGGCAACGAGCACGCGAGGTCGCTGGTTGGCTACCTGGAAGGGGTGGACACGATGGAGCTGCCACGGAGCGGCATCTCGCGCACGCACCTCCGCGCCATCAGCTGGATGGGGATGTCGCTCTCGGACGCCGACTTCGGGTGGGGCGCGCCCGCGTTCATGGGGCCGGCGCTCATGTACTACAGCGGCTTCGTGTACGTGATGAACGCGCCGGGGAAGGACGGCGCCCTCGCGGTCGTGCTCTCGCTGGAGCCGGAGAGCATGCCGGCGTTCAGGAAGGTGTTCGCCGACGAGCTGGCCCGCCTCGAGCTGTAACCGTACGTACGCATGCCGTTAACTAAGTACTAGTACGTACGTGTCCCCACTCCCCACAGGCCACACACACAGTTGCCATGCGTTTGCATGATGCATGCATGGTTACTCTGCGTGCACATACATTCGCGTCGTGGTTAATTATTGGCTGGTTAGTTATCGCCGTGGTTAATTATTGTCTGGGACGGCAGCACGAGCTGGTCCATATAAACTGTTAGGCTGGTAAGCCATGGGAAATATTGACAGTGGCGGATCCAGGGGGGGGGCGAGCGGGTGCCAGGCCCCCGCCATGGTTCGGCCCCCCTTAATCACGTGCAGCGGGGGCTAATGTGTTTAGGCTAATCATAATACTCCGGCCATTAGCAACGAGAATGTCAAAGCCAAGGTTCAAGACGTTGGGCTTGGCCCAAAACAGCTAGCCACCAAGGGCCGAGGCCACAATGACGTAAATAGCGTCGGCAAATCGAGAATGGCAAATAGATTGGTTGATCCAGGGACTGCGTCGTACAGTATACACGCTTCTATTTGACTCTCTTTTCCTGGACGGATTTACTCCGCCTCCATTGCCTGCCAAGCCGCCTAGGGCATCGTTGATTGCGCGTCGTCGCCGGCCGCCGGCCGCCGGTACTCTGGACTCAGGCTTCTCTGCGATTGGTTATTTACGAAGGCACAACTCCAGCGTCTCTGTCAACGACCGTCGACTACGACCAGCCGCGCGCCAACGCTCAGTTCCAAACCAATCTGATCGGCTCATTGCCCTAAGGTACCATTGTTATGTACTATTATCTACAGGCACCTGGTCGTATAAATACTGAAATTGCTACTTGCTAGTTTGAAAATATTGGAATTGCTACTTGCTACTTGCTAGTTTGAAAATCTAATCTAATACTAATTGCTAGTACTTTCTAGTTTGATTTTGTTGTACGAATCATATAGCCTCTAAATTTTATTGTACTGAAACTAGAATGGTACCGCTTAAGTCAGGAAGCGGAAGGCACCATGAATAACTTACATTAGTCCAATTGTTTCAACCTCCAATTTTACGACCGAAAATATAAATCCAAAAGGGAATAGAGGATTAGAGTTCACATAGTAACATACCGGACATAATGTTTCCATTCCCGACAGTGATGATATAAAATATTCCCTTAAAATTGTGTTAAATAAAACTCCCAACCAAAATATGAGTCATTTTTTGAACTAACAGAACAAGGTAGAATCAAAAACGCAAAATATCAGCAAGATCCTGGAAATGACAACAAAATTAGTGTACTGTAAAAGACTTGGTATATTTTCTTCTTATATCTTTTGTTTGGTCGTTATCTTCTTCGCCCCCCCTATGCTCAAATCCTGGATCCGCCCCTGAATATTGAACAATGACATACTCCGTATATGTCTAAATTGAATGGTTAGGATGTTGGTTGTACTCTTAGTTCAAATCATAGGTTTGTTATTGACCTTTCTCATTAAGTTGGAATATTTTTCATTGGGAAGCGGTCGATAAGGAGATGGCTTTAGTGACTTCGTCAATTTAAAAACCTGACTCACTGGCACAGTCTATCCGAGGCGCTCATTAATAGAGATGAGTGTATGTGACAATTTGCGGTTTAAAAAATATATATGTCTAAATGGGTAAACATCGATTAAAGCCGAGTGTCTCGTGTTGATTGCTGCATCTAAGCTGCCGTATATATACGGTCTCCTTTGAAGGTCGCTTCCTCTTTTGGGAAATGATTTGTACCCAACTTTTCACACATATACCATGTGAAATTCGGACACCGTCGCTGCCCTTTCGGGTGCCTTAAGATCGGGACGTTGTCCTGCGACATTTGGTCGGCCAACTCACGTCTACCTCCATCATGGTACCCACTGGGTCATGCGTGTGCTTGAGCTGGCCCAGTGGCAAGCACTCACCGCCGCCGCATGCATGCACCGGCGCGATCTGCTAGCCTTGCTTACGTACAGTACCTGCACTTACCTACCAATGGCGCCGTGATATCACACGCCGATGAAAGAGATCAAACCCATTTCGTGCACAAGGTTCCTACGCCAAGCATCTTTTAGACAAGCAGCTAAAGAGAAGCTAAGAGCATCTCCAAGCGGAGCCCTCAAAATCGGCCCCCAAACTGTCCGCGGACGCGTCCGGTGCACAAGGTTCCTACGCCAAGCATCTTTTAGACAAGCAGCTAAAGAGAAGCTAAGAGCATATCCAAGCGGAGCCCTCAAAATCGGCCCCCAAACTGTCCGCGGACGCGTCCGGTGCACAAGGTTCCTACGCCAAGCATCTTTTAGACAAGCAGCTAAAGAGAAGCTAAGAGCATCTCCAAGCGAAGCCCTCAAAATCGGCCCCCAAACTGTCCGCGGACGCGTCCGGGCGCGTCCGCGGACAGTGACCGGACAGCCCCAAAATTGGTGCTCTACAATCATGAACCTCATATTTCTCTCCCCAAATTCATGCATTACATGCAGCTACATTCTTTGCATACGTAAAACCTATCTAGTGCATAAAGATATACTATACATGGCAAATATAATTATAACTAAAATAGTTATAGCTCCCAATGCATAATGGAGATGCATCTCCTTCTCGATGGCATGTTGTTTGTATTTCTTCATCTCCTTCTCCATCTTTTTTTCGTAAACATCGACGATGTCCGTGAGTTGCAACTCCATAGTCATATTCATTTCTTTCATCTTATTCTTCTCTTCTTCCATCATGCTCTTCTCTTCTTCCATCTTATTCTTCTCCTCTTTCAGCCTCTTTATTTTCTCCTCCAACTTCTGGTTAGTAGCATGAACTTTTTCAAACTTTTCTTCAATCTTAGTCTTTTCCTTAATTGTGAAGTTCAAATCCTCCAATATGCGCATCTTGCCTCGGAGGGACTCGTTCAACTCGGATATCACTCCACGGACATTGCAACTACATGATTTTGAATCCTACAATTGAAATATTTCCAACTCAAATCCACCACATTGCACAATATAGGGAAAAACTCTAAATGTGAGCTCAAACTTAGGACATACCGAGTCGGAGGAGCTGTCCTCCTCGTAAAGAGGGTAGGAGCCGGCCGAGTCTTGGTCCCATAGAACCATGTTGTCCGAGACCGGACTGGACCACGACGTAGAGGGCGGAGCTTGGGTTCGGACGAACTTACAGATCGGGGAACCGGGCGGGCCGAGAAGGCGTGGAAGATCGAGATGCGAATGCTGTGGGGGGGGGGGGGGGGACGGACGACGGCGGAAATCCGTCGCTGCAAATGCGGTCAAATCCCTCGCAAATGCGGCCAATCCCTCGCGACAATGGCCGCGATAGATCTGCAAAACTGGCCGGGAAGGTTCGTGACCAAAAGCGGCGGCGCCGGAGCTTGGAGGGCGCCGGACGACGGCGGGGGTGCTGGGGAGCGAGGAGGATGGGGGCGGCGCCGGAGCTAGGAGAAGGGGTGTGCAAAATATCTACTGGTCGGGTTCGTCCGATTTATGGTGGAAAATGTAGGTCCGCGATGTCAGCGACAGGGGGGCGGACGCGTCCTGGCGCGTCCGGGCCGCCCCAAACACGCCCCAGATATGGGCTGGGTTTGGGGTGTGCCGGACCGCCCGGTCGTTTGGGATGGCTATGGGGGCCTCCGTTGGGTGGAGGTTTTTGGGCCAAATGCTGTCCGGGCGGTCCGGGCCGGGCGGTCCGCCCGGACGTTTGGGGTGGGTTTGGGGCCTCCGGTTGGAGATGCTCTAATAGAGCGATACATGATTTATTTTCTGCTGGTTGGTCTTTTAGGCCATTTTATGCGATCCATGATTTATAAACTTTGATTCGTAAACTTTACAATAAAATGGTTGTATGTATTGATTGATGCAGAGATCGGGGTAAGTAAGATAGAACCCTGAAAGTACGTTGAACGAATCTTTTCCATAATCAATTTTAGTACCTCCTAATCCAAGTTGCAAATTAATTCCACAGTTTATCTATTTGAAGTTCACTGATTGGATGGCTCCTCACTGCTCCCCTCCCTTCTTGTTCCCCCTCTCCCACCTCGCGTGTGCTTCCAAGGTCAAATTCATAGCAATTTGCACTGCGATCGAGCTTCATCTAGCCTCCATCACTAGTAGAGAGCGACGATAAGGATACCCCTCATCGTGAACCGCACGAAAAAGGCCCCCACGGTTAATAATATTTCCGCGTATCAAATGAGGACTGCCTGGCTCGGCCCGTGACCAAACGTTAATCGGCAACATATATTTTTCCCGAACCGTTTGCCATATATGGAAAACAGAGTTTCTTGTAAATTCGTGTGCGATGTGAGGCTAATGGCGTCATTCATTCACGGAAAACTGTTCGCAGTTGGCACTGAAAATGGACGGGGTGAATATACACATTTCTATGGGGAATTATTTGCACCTCTCCTAAACCCTATAAAAAGTTGTTGGCTCATCACCCACTCGTGTCTTTCATGGCCAAGAGCATGAGCTCGTCAGTGAGATCGATGTCGTCGATCCATCTCCTGCCCCGCCGGCGCCAGGTCAGTTCTGCCGCTTGTCAACTGCGGTCTGGAAGCTTCATAACCCACCCATAATTCATACTTACTTGTGGCCACATTCCCAGGAGAAACTTTTGACTAGGACCAATTTGAATGTACAAAGACAAGATGACATCTTACATGTTTATTTTGCAATGAACATGAGACTACTACTCACCTATTCTTCGATTGTGTAGTTTCTACACATATTTGGGCAGAAATTCAATTTGACTCCTGAGCTCATATGCTCCTGTTATACTAAACCAAATTCAAAAAATAGTAAAATGTTTTAAAAATTCTGAAAACAATTGGAGGCGAACACGTACAAATGTTCAACATACGTGACAAGTTTCGTGGTGAAATGACATTTGGTATGCCCTGTGCAAAAAAGACAATTCCATGATCGAAATGCAATTTTAAAAACATACTTCTTAGGGCACTGATTTTGTTATTTTTGCACAGAGCAGAATACATGAAATTTCATCACGAAAATTAGCTCGTATTTAGAAAACATGTATATGTTCATCATCAAAAAAAATCAGAATTTTTGGAAATGTTTTACTATTTTTTAAATTTGGTCTAATATACCAGGAGTATATGAGCTCGGGAGCCAAAACGCATCTCCCTTTTTTGGGGAACTATTGCATCTATCTTTAATAAAAGAGTGAAGTTCACTTTTTACCCTCTAATTATACATTTGTGACACCACCAAAAACATTTGCTGTCTATTGGTAGATGATGGATCAGTGAGAATAATAATTCAGTCCTGAACACTTTTACCTCTGCAACTCTTTTGCATCTGGTCCTTGCGTAATGATATTGTTTTCAGCGAGTAAAATGATCAGGTGTCAAGGAAGTATTGAGAAGAACTGAAACTACAATCAGAACTTGGAAGATACTTCTCATGGAAACACACTCAGCTATACTGGAAGAGAACGTGCTCCTTCTGGACCCCCGGCGTTGAGAGCTACTGAGGATTGTTTGGATATGAAACTGGTGCTGTTACTGGAACTCCAACCACTCAGGCGTGTCTAAGTTCGTCATGTTAATAGAGCTGATCTTTCATAGACATTCCTTGTCATTCCTGTATATGTACTTAACTGATGAAGAAGTTCTGCTAAAAACCCCATCACACTTTGGTTGCACTGATGAAATGGAACTAGCGGGCGTGGCCCCAATTTTTTCTACAAAACCAATTTATCTTTTTTTAGATAAAGAGTATATATTAATATCACGGAGATACCTATTACATCCAGCCTCTGCAACAACGCAATAACCTAAACTATTGCGGATGCACACAGCCGAAAAACAAAAAGAGAAGAAATAAAAAGAAAACTCCCGCTACAGAGTTATAATCCTTGCAGCAGCAGCACAACCACCACCAAGCCAACACCTGATGTCCAATTCTTCAAAAGCAACGCCTTCAAGAAGGAAACAGTGGCAGGCACAACCAATTAAGGCCAGACCTTGGGTTTTCACCCTGAAGATAGTCTCCGCTCTCAAAACAATGTCTTCAGCAAGACCATTGCCAGACACAACCAATTAAGGCCAGACCTTGGATTTTCACCCTGAAAGGTAGGATTTTGAACTTCACCTGTGTTGTCGCCCCCGCTTACATACTGCTGCCACGATTTCTGAAACTCCGAGCCAGTTTCTCATCAACGCAAAGGCTCCGAACACCATTGTCAGTCCTTCGTTCACAGCTTCCATGACATTCTTCCTCTGGCTTCACCATGGATTTGCCCATGATAGCAACAGAGGAGAGCTTCGCGCCGCTACCTCCGGCATGACCGAATACCACCCGATCCAGCAGTCTCTAGGCATTACCCAGTTGGAGATCGCCGGCGGAGCCTTCCGGAACCCGACACTCTGGCCAGATCAAAGGGGACAGGCGCGCGGCAGTCCTTCGTCTTGGCGCAAGAGTAACCCTAGGACCACCGCCATTATTCTTCAGCCTCGCAGGCCCCGACGCCACGAAGCCACTCCCAGCAGGAACACAGCAACGGAGGGTAAACCATTGCCAAGCACTAGATCGCCGGCGTAACCAGTGGTCACAGCCAGGCTACCACAGCCGGTTCTGGCCGGATCCAACATCCCAGATCGACGCGAAGGCGAGATCGAGGCATCGGGTCCCAGCGCCGCGAGCAGGATCGATCTAGACGCGAAGCGCCAGATTAGCCGGCCGCCGGCGGCGCCCCACCATCTCCACGCCACCACTCCGGTGGGAGACTCAGGCGCCGGCCCAAGACCGCGCCGCCCAATGCCCGCCATCAGTCTCCCACCGCCCCCATGGGATACCACAGCGGCACATCTCTACTGCCCCCTCGTCGGCAACGGGATGGGTGCCGCCACCACCACCGGCGTAGGCGGCAGCGGCGGCAGGGAGGGGACGAGGAGGGCGGCTAGGGTTTGGTGGGTGGCGGCGCCTCCAGAGTCGCCTAGGAGGGAGGCGACTCGGGAGGAGATTTCAAAAAAAATGTGCCGGCGACATGTGCCTTCTGCTTTATCTATGATACTAGGACGACTAGATCGAGCTAAAGGCTAAAACCCATGAAGGGGCAGGTAAGGTAGTCAGATATAGCAACAAAGGTGGGTCTACCAAGATCAGTTGGAAGAAAAAAGAGGAGAGTTCATAGTAGCCTGATTGGAACATCGCGGCTGCTCATAGTCCCTGGACAAGTATCAGGAAATTAACCCAGGCGCGGAGGCGACACCTCCGTGTGTTGCATGTAAGTAACCAATTAACTAACCAAGTACCAACCCCCGTTCTTTTGTTTTCCATAGTTGGAGTCAAATCAATTGACTATATATATATATATGTGTCTCGTGCATGAATCTTTGAGTGATGAGTGCATGATTAGATGCACTAGATAGCCCTCTTCTTCACTCCGAAGGAAGGAAGACCGATGAACAAAAGGTCTAATCGTACGTTGAACTGAATCCCGGCCGTGTGCTGAGATTACAGAAAAGAGGAGAAAAACGAGTTAAGCGTGCCCACATTGTGCTTTGTTTGTAAACCTTTTCTGAGCCAGACGTGTGCTCTGTTTTTTTTACCTGCTTTGGCTTAAGCCCTCTCCAATGTGCTCGGCTACAAGTTTTTTTTAGATAAATTTTAGTTTCAAAAAAATTCAAATATTTTTTCGTTGGATACATAAGCATGTTTTCTACGTGTATGCAAATTTCCGGTTAAAAAAATATTCCGAGCTATAGAAAAATAATAGAATTGTGTACACAAAAAAGGGAAAACAGTAAGGGTTTTTTCACCGAAATTTCTTTTTTTGTATAGCCCAAAATACAAAGTTTGTCTTTGACGCCTAGAAATATGGTTTTCAACTTTCTATAAAATCGAGCACTTGAAGCCACTGGTATATTCGGAAAAAGCTGTCCTTACTATAAAGCTACGTGATATGGTTACCTATTCGGTTGGTAGTTAGCATTCTTTCCTTTCATATATTTATGGGCTTAAAGACGGAATATAGCAACGAATGGGTGACAGGGTGAGTGTGATTGTTTTATCAAAGTCGCCAGTCGCCTGCCATGGCCAAAAGCCAAAATGAGTACGTAGTTAATTAACGGGGCAGCAATGCGCCGTGGAACACCCGCGGTTAAGCTTTCCGGAGCAGCAAGCGTGTGAGAAAAGGGTAAAGGAGTGGATGGCCGGTCAGTTGGTGGGTGCGCGCCATTGGACACCATGATCGCAGTCAAACTGTCAAACTTCTCTAGCTTATTAATTAGGGCTCGCACTAACCACTGCTGTCATCGATCAGTCTTCAGTCATCGCACGGCAGTAGGGAGTATGGTACAAACTTCAACGACATTGCTCTTCCTGCCATACATACATACGACACTCCTGCAGCAACTCTCAGACTTAGGCCCCGCTTGGATGCCTGTAAATTAACCAAATACCCGGGTATACTTTCACGGATCTGGTTGGCGCGGTAGTAAGTAGCATCCACCTTTTTATCCTGATCTAACTTGGTAAGCATCCACCTTTTTATCCTGATCTAACTTGGTAAGTTTCAGACGTGGCTCCATTGGTGTTTGACATAGATTACATTCAGACATGCCGGTTTTCTCTAAAATCTTATGAGCATAGCCGGCTTGACATAATGTAATTCCGTTTTCTGTTTGAGCTATTTCAATGCCCAAATAATATGACAGCAGTCCAAGATCACTCATCTTGAACAATTTCTTCATTTTTTCCTTGAAGCTGTCAATTTCTTCATTGCTTGATCCAGTGATAACTAGATCATCAACATAGACACCAACTATCAGGCGTGCAGTTTCAGTTTTACTTAGATAAACCCCATGTTCAAGTGGGCATCTCTGAAATCCCAAAGCTATCAATGTAGCATCAAGCTTTGCATTCCAGGCTCTTGGAGCTTGTCGTAGTCCATACAGTGCCTTTTTCAATTTCAGCACTTTGTGCTCCTCACCCTTTACCTCGAAGCCTGGTGCCTGGCTGACATAAACTTCTTCTTCTAAGTCGCCATTTAAGAATGCAGATTTCACATCCATATGGTGGAGCTTCCACCCTTCTTGAGCAGCAAGTGCCACCATTAATCTTACTGTCTCCGGCCGTGCAAGAAGGGCAAACACCTCGTCGAAATCTATCCCTTTTCTCTGCACATAACCCTTTGCCACAAGTCTGGCCTTGTGCTTTACAACTGCACCAGATAGGTCCTTCTTCAGCTTGAAAACCCATTTCAGACCGATGGCCTTTTGACCTTCAGGCTTGTCTGTAATTTCCCATGTATTGTTCTCAAGAATTGAATGTATTTCTTCATCCATTGCTCTTTTCCAGCAAGTTTGTTTTTCAACTTCAGCAAAGGATGTTGGCTCATCAGCACCAAGCAAGCACAATTTTACATCTTCTAGTTCACACTGAGGCACTTCATCTAGTAACTCCTGTATGCTTCTCCGCCCTTGAGGTCCTACTGATTCAGGTGAGAAAAATGGACTGGTTGCTTCATCATCTTCTGCTATGACAGATACAGGAGATGTAGGTGCATTCAGTTGTTCAGTTGAAAAAACAAAATCTACGTGAATTGCTTTATTCTTTTTCTTTAAGATTCAAGTTATGTCCCTTAGCTGCACATGAAAAGCGGCCAACAGATCATTTTGCAATGGCCAAAAGGAGTAGTTAATTAATTAATGGGGACAACAATGAGCCCTGTAACGGAGAACTTGTCTGTGGCAAGATGGTTAGGAGGGTGGTTGTACCCCCAGCCCACCAGAGTTTAAATCCTGGATTTGACATTGGTGTTTCTCATTTAGGCGCAATATTATTTAGTGGGAGGCGACGTTCCCGTCGACAGCGAGACGTCTGTGATGACTTCGTCAATCTCAAGACCAGACCGTCGGCTCAGTCTTTCGGAGGTGCTCATAGGGGTAGGGTGTGCGTGTGTGTGTTCATAGGGGTGAGTGTGTGCACGTGTATGTGAACGTCTGCGTTGTACTGTGTTTCGAAAAAAAACAATGATCCCTGTAACAGCCGTGATTAAACTTTCCGGAGCACGGAGCAGCAAGCGTGTGAGAAAAGGGTAAAGGAGTGGATGGCCGGTCAGTTGGTGGGTGCGTGCCATTGGACACCATGATCGCAGTCAACTGTCAAACTTCTCTAGCTTATTAGGGCTCGCACTAACCACTGCTGTCATCGATCAGTCTTCAGTCATCGCACGGCAGTAGGGAGTATGGTACAAACTTCAACGACATTGCTCTTCCTGCCATACATACATACGACACTCCTGCAGCAACTCTCGGACTTAGGCCCCGCTTGGATGCCTGTAAATTAACCAAATACCTGCAGCAACTTTCATGGATCTGGTTGGCCCCTCCTAAAAATCCGGAGCAGCACGTTGACAGGCCAGGAGAAAATTACGGGCGGAAATGCACCAGACATTCCAAGAGGGGCCTTAAGCGCAAACTCAGTGGTAGGTACTCACTCTGTTCCAATTTAATTGACTTGGTATGCAGTCTAGATACATCCAAATGTGGTGCATAGCAAGTCAATTAAATTGAAACAGAGTGAGTATATGATTGGCGGTGCTTACAGAAAGTCCTGAATCTTTTTTTGAACTTGAGGTTTTGATAAATAGATTCGAGATTTTTCACTGGCTGATGTGATCGAAGTGTGTGCAACATAGCTCATCCTCGACGTCATCGTGAATAATGGATTTTCTAAATCTCTAGTGCGGTCCACGACCCTTCTATTTGTGCCATCCAGGTCAGTGTCAAGATCCGATCAATTCTCGTTTTGTAGTAATTTTTGTCGTTTTGTTTTTTCCCAACCTAAACTATGCATGAACTTGAAACTTTACAGGTCAACAAAAATTTGGAAGTAAAATAAACAAAATGGCTTAGGTATCAACATTATCTGGGTCTAGGAAGGAACTTGTGGACAATGTTTTCCGTACTTTCATGCAAACAGCGGCGGAGCTACAGCTAGCTACCCGGGTGCACAGGACACCGGGTAGACAAAAATTTCTTTGCACAACAACACATTTTCACCATGTGTGCACCCCTAAAACGATGGATTTTATCTGCTTTGGCACCCATATGCACCCTGGTGTTGAATGCTCTAGCTCCGCCACTGCATGCAAAGAGACCGATTCAAAACAAGAACCTACGGGATAAACTGGAATGGTGACAAAAGTTAACTAATGTTAACTTGTTAACAATGTTGTATGCTAGGAGCAAGAGTATTACCGGGAAATGTATGACATGCTATGTACATATCCTCTCCCGCGATACCATGCAACAACGCTCTCGAAGCTTGCGTCGACCCTGTCATAACAATACTCCCTATGTTTCACAATAATCTACATTCTAGAGTAGTTTTTTCCACATTTATCTACTTTCTAGTTTGGAGACAATGTATTCTCGATAATGAACACCAACACATAAAAGGAAACAATCTTGCTCTCTCTATTGGATGCCATTAATCTTAATGTCTAATTTATCTTATAATTTGTGGAGTGTAGATTATATTGAAACAAGGGGAGTATATGAAAAAGAAAATCTTCTTGGTATATATAGTTAATCAGGTGGAAGACACAAAAATGGGTTTAGAATTTCGGAGTGAGTATAACTAAATTTGCAAAAATGCAATAGTGACAAAACACTGCAATGGATA
The DNA here is from genome assembly GCA_947311845.1 of Poa pratensis. Lineage (NCBI taxonomy): Eukaryota > Viridiplantae > Streptophyta > Magnoliopsida > Poales > Poaceae > Poa > Poa pratensis. Next base: position 52,269,720 of record CAMZMU010000040.1, on the reverse strand, counting down.
ATGGGAAAAAAGCTCCCAGAGCCTCCAGCCATATACAATTATACATGCACACGAGTGGCGGAACACAGTTAAGATACAAAAAATATGAACGGGCCATGGCTCGTCCTCTTTACTGATTTTTCTCTTATGATTTGATATCAATTAGACCTACAAACAATAGATGGCCTACTGAGTGTGTGAAGCCGCCCATGCTCCATGTTGTGTGACACACTCCGGAGAGAGCACATTACTCACTTTGTTCACTTTTATAAACCATTCTATATATTTTAGTATGGACTAGCTAAATACAGATCAAGTGAACCTACGCAATAAATATGTCTATATATGTGTATTTTATAAAAAAAATAGAATGACTTATATTCCCTCCGTATAAAAATGCAAGACTTTCCAGGCTTTTTTTGTTTGTCCTAATTCGTACGTATGTAGACATGCTTTAGAAACGAATTTGGACAAACATAAAAAGCCTAGAAAGTCTTACATTTTTATACGAAGGGAGTAAAAGTGAATGGAGGGAGTATAAAAAGAGAGCGATTGTAGGAGACGCCAAATGAGAGATCATGCATGATCTCCACTTTTTTTTTGCACTTGCACGAATTGCGTTGTTTATAATCCATGCATCGACGTCGACGTGCGTCCTGCTACCACGTATACTACACGTCGAGGCGAGCCAGCTCGTCGGCGAACACCTTCTTGAACTCCGGCATGCTCTCCGGCTCCAGCGAGAGAGCGAGGGCGATGGCGCCGTCCTTGCCCGGTGCGTTCATCACGTACACGAAGCCGCTGTAGTACATGAGCGCCGGTCCCATGAACACAGGCGCGCCCCACCCGAAGTCGGCGTCGGTGAGCGACATGCCCATCCAGCTAATGGCGCGGAGGAGTGCTCGAGATATGCCACTCCTCGGCAGGTTCATCGCGTCCACCCCATCCAGGTAGTCCACGAGCGAGCGCGCGTAGTCGTCGCCCTGGCTCGTCGCCGCACGCGCCCGCCGTGCGCCGTAGCCGACTGGGTTGGACACCACCTCGCCGACGGTGGCCACCGTCGACGTGCGGATCACCGCTTTCCCGAAGTACCCCTGAGGGAGCGGCGGCTCCAGGCGTGCTCGCATGTCGATCATGGAGTAGAGCCGCGTCTCCGCGTCCGGGGGCAGCGCCCGCGCCCGGCACGCGCACTGCCACACGAGCGCCACCACGGCGCGGAAGGTGGAGGCCCCCGCGCACCGATCCTTGAGCGCGCTCACCTGCTGTTTAGAGAGCGTGATGATGGCGCTCGCGTACGTCGAGGCTGTGACAGCGTGCACAGGCGCCGCCGGCTCCGGTTTGTATTCCGGGTGGTCGTACAGCACCGTACGCGTCGGGCGTGCGCCGAGGAGCATGTGGTCAAAGCAGGGCGGGACTGGCGCGTCCCCGGTAGAGCCACGGGAAATGCTGGCCCACGTCTCGACGAAGTGCGCCGCGCTCCGGGCGTCGACGACGGAGTGGTGCAGCGCCAGGCCAAGCACGACGCCGCCGCAGCGCAGGCGCGTGACCTGCGCCAGCAGCAGGACGCACGGCGGGTTCGGCGCCGGCGCCGGGGCCTGGGGCACGAACAGGTCGCGCATCTCGCCGCACGGCACGAACTCGTTCATCAGGTCGTCGAGCACGTAGTGTTCAGAGCGCGCGGTCACGAACACGGCGCCCTCGCCGGTGCAGTCTATCTGGACGCGGCCGGCGCCGTCCAGCCCGAGGCGGCCGGCCAGTGGATAGAACGGCACGAGAGCCCTCGAGAGACTGTCCTTGACGGCGCTGGCCGTGAAGAAGCCTGCCGCCGGGTCGCCGTTGGGCCGGTAGAAGTGGACCGTGGGCGTGTAACCCCTGCGCGCGGCGAGGTCTAGGATGGAGAGCCAGACGGCGCCCCCCGGCGTCTCCTCGGCCGGGACGACCAACTCTGTCGCCAACACCTCCACCGTCGCCATTGTGCCTCGTGTATCTCTCACTCCCTCGTCCTTAGAGTGTGTTGACGTGTAAGGTATTGCCTCGTGTTCAGCTGCAATGCCTCGTGCAATGTCATGTTTTGAACAATTGCAGTTAACTGATATGGCTTTGTTAGGATGTGTCCGTAACCTGATTATATTTGTATTTCACATTTTTATTAATATAAAGATACTCTATTGACAAATTCTTCGCCATGGTATGCGTTGCCGAGATTAATTCGTCGGAAACTACAATTTAAATGGAGAGAATTCCTTATATGACACTCTGTTAAAATGTTGTTCCTTATTTGACATCGATGAAAATTTTCTTCCTTGTATGGCTTCTCTCTAAAATTTCTTTCCCTATATGACACTCTAGTGCATTGTATTCACCAAAGAGGGATGAAAATACCTTTTTACCCTTGATGTATAATGTGTTCAAAAATCTGTACATTACAATAACTGAATGCTATAAATTTGATAGGTATAGCCAAGCATGATGAACCTGCTTTGTCAGTATGGTGGCGAGACGCGAGACGAGCTTCCGATGAGAGACGCGCAACGTACGATTCTCTCCGATCGTTCCGACGCGTCACAAGCCAGCTAGGCTAGATAGCAGCTGATCCTTTGCTAATAGCAAACACGACACATGTACGCTCGCGGAATCGAGTTGATTGCCAAAGCTAGGCCTTGTCGTGCCTTCACGGTGGTATTTTACAGGGTTCCGTATGTACATCTATGTATTTATACTCTGCAAAAACCAATCGATAATGACCTCCAGTCCTACTCACATTTATTTTTGGCCAGATGCTATATTGTATGCATTGAGAATGCAATCTATCAAATATATAACATTTAGTTATTGTTATGTACAGAATTACGAACACATTATGCACCAGGGGTAATAAGGTATTTTCATCCCTCTTTGGTGAACAAAATGCACTAGTGTGTCATACTAGAGTGTCATATAGGGAAGGAAATTTTGGGAAGAGGCCATATAAGGAAAAAACATTTTACTAGTGTCAAATAAAGAACAACATTTTAAGAGAGGAATTCTCTCATTTAAATGTTGGTTGAACAATTTAGAAATTTTGGATGAAATGGCCTCCCACTGAAATGTGGAAAGAACAACCCTATAAACCAGCAAAAGGATTAATATATCGTTTTTATTTACTTTCTTCATGTTTCTTGACAGAATTGTTTGAAACATTTTCGTGCTTACCTGAATTCTGTAGCAAAGAAACTTTACTGCTTTTTTTGAGCTAAACATTTTGTGTGATTTCAGGTGTCCCAATCCATTGAATGTTCTTCGGGAGCCTCGGTGCCGGAATGTGCTGATATGCACAACCAGTGCAGTTGATATGTTTCGGGATGATGCTTCGGCTTTAGTGCAGTTGATTTGTTTATCAGTAACACAATTTGTTTGAAATGGGTGGTTACTGACAGGAGCATTGCACAAGAAGTCTATTTACTAGCACTCATGTTATCCAGGAACAGCACTCGTTTACTCCATATAATGCTATCAACTAAACTTTCCTAGGCTGTCTTTGTGTTCTTAAGTAGTGAAGCTGGTGATGTACAACTTGTATATGAAACTATGAGCTGCCATTTTGAGATATCTTTCTAAGAATTTGCATTTGTATTTCTGTATGTTTTACGGAAGAGATTTCTTGCTCCTGGGCTCCAGTGATCCCTCTAGTTAAAAGTAAATAAAAAACCATATTTATAAGTTTCAAAAAAATCTGGAAAAAATTATGCATGTTGTCAATGATATATCCCACAAACGTGTAAACCTTTGAAATATTTCATATCATGTTCTACACAAAAAAGACAAATGTGTGGACCTAAATGTACGTACTTTTAAATCTCCAAAATATACAAGATTTGTTCATTTTGTGTAGCCCAAAATATAGATTATTTCAAATGAAAAAATCACGTTTGTGGGATACATCAATAGAAACATGCATGATTTTTTTCAGATTATTTTAAAACTTTAAAATATCATTTTTGAATTTTTTAAACTAAATGGAGCATTGGAGCTCGGGAGAAAAAAATGGTTTTCCGTATGTCTTATCGTTACTGAAGCATGGTGCTGTAATAAACTTGTATTGAAATTATGAACTGCCTAGCAAAGTACAAGAGAATTTCTTACGCGGCGCTAGCGATTATCGCGAGCTAGCTAGCTAGATGATACGCGGCTCACTCGCTCGCTAGCCTAGCATGTACGCGGCGCGCGCGGCGCCGCAAAAATACGCAGCGCCAACGCGGCTCTACGCGGCATACCGCTTTAGCGTAGCGGCCATCTGCGGCGTACGGGCGGTCTCCCGTAGGACGTCCCGCTTGCACCCTGATGCCCAAGTCTCGTGACATGGATTCGAGACGAAGCGAGAGGATGAGCTTTCGCTGGGGCAAAGGCCCTAAAAAGGCTTCTGTTCGAACCACCTTGAACTTTTGAATTACTGATTTTCCTTTCCTTTAAATTTTTTCTTTTTTCGGGTGCCTTAGCATGTTAACACATGGCTAAGTGGCCTTGTAATTGTTTTCCCTCTGCTTATATTAATATAAACCAACTAAGGTTGGGCGTTTCAAAAAAAAAAAAAAAAAAACAGGAACTGAAGCTACTCCACGAGCGAAGATTCCTTGCTGCCGAGCACCAGTGCTATCTTTATTAAAAAAAACAGTTTTACAGTTTTTTTAAAATCTGAGAGATTTTTTTTTTGCATGTTGTTAAAGATGTATCTCACAAACATGTAAAATCTTAATTTTAAATATTTATATACAGGGCTACATAAAATAACAATATGTGGATCTAAGTATATATACTCTTTCAAATCTCCAAAGATACAAGATTTTATCAATTTTTATAGCCTATAATATAAATAATATTAAATTGTGATTTTGCATGCATGTAGGATTCATAATTGACTACATCTATTTTTTTTAGATTTTTCTAAAACATGAAAATATGTTTTTTCAATATAGAGAGCACTGGAGTTCAGAAGCCAAAGTGACTTATCGCTACTCCACTAGATTCATATATGGGACCATCAAGTACTTATGGAGAATACATTGTTGGAAATTATCTAGACTAACAACCAAGAGAAAACAGGTAGACCCCGAACAACTCGTCACGCAAGTGTTTTGTGTTCACGAGCTCTAGGATCACAAGAGCTCGGGAGCATAAAATCTCCTCTCCTAGGTCAGTCTATCCTTAGTAGCGTGGATATGAGCTAAGGCCCTTTTGTTTGGGCTGGCTGTGGCTGGCTGTGGAGCTGTGCAGAAAAGCTGCTGTCTAGGAGAAGCTGCTTTTCTGAGTGAAAGTCTTTGGCAAACCAGCTGGCTGTAAACTGTTGAATTTTCTGAAACACCCTTACATTCATGAAAAGTCGTACTGTTGCTGCTTCACGTGTAATAAATAGCATATGCATCTAAAATTCAAGCCGAACTTCATATCCATACAATTGTCATTACATAACCATCACGAATATATAGTTGTCCAAAATAAATTTCCACTACATTATACTAGCTAACTCAACTAGTTCCTACGTTGTCTAGAAATGAACAATGTGTTGGCAATGTCGACACGTGTTCCGTTCATGCCTCTTTGTGTGTAGTTCACCCGACATATGATCACTAGGCAAGGTAATTGCTTGCCTCTGGACCTTGGGCATGTAATCCGGCCTCATCTGAATCAGATCCATCAAACTGCTTATCACGCAAGTTGGAGTCTCTAATGAAATTGTGAAGCACACAACAAGCAATGATAATTCTCTTCTGTGTAACCAAGTCGAAATGAGGTATGCCTTTCAAAATGCACCACTTATTCTTCAAGATCCCAAAGATGCGCTCGATGCAATTTCACAACGATGAGTGGGCATGGTTGAACATTTCCAAACCTGCATGCCCTTTCGGACGACTCGGTGGGAAGCTCGGGAAGCACCTCCGAATGTGCTTTTTCTCGTATGAAGGAGAACGAGCGGCTTTGGAAAAAGCCCACCACACCGCAGACACTTTTGATTCGTTTCACCTGCTTTTTTTCCGTGGAAAGCAGTTAGAAGCCCAAACAAAAGCCCTTAATAAATCCAGCGCTGAGCGAGCCGCTAACCAAAACTAGCGCGCCAACGGCCGAGATAATGTTGACAAGGACCGAATCCTTATCGGGCCGATGATGTGCATCATCCACTGCCTTAATAAATGCAGGCCAGAACCAGGGGCGTTGCAACGAAGTGGATAAAGCTTCTGACAATTGGCTGGTCCTGCTTGTGCCTTGCTCCCGCTGAAAAAGACCAACACCCGCCCGGCCCACAGCGCTTCACGTGTCCGCTGCCCCACCAGTCACCAGCCAAAACTCAAGTTAGTATTTTTCTGCAGGCCCCCCCCTGCGGTGTGGCAAAATTGGCAATCTTACGTCAAAATACATTTTGCATTGTGTACTATAAAAAACATTTTTCAGTATGTTTTGAGTAAAAAAAACTTAGGTATAAACTGTGTAAGCACATCACCGCAAAGCAAGTATATTATTCCTTGGTCACTGAAAAATTATTATTTCTTAACCTATCATATTAAACGTTATAGAGTGACACAAATTTTATATGCATATTTTAGTGTGAAAGTGTACAATTGGCTACTTCACATTTCTAAAATGTTTTTTTCTAAAATATGTAACTACACAATTTGATAAATACTATTAATCCATCTCTCACTATAAGATATTTGGGAAGCTGTTTTGATTTGCCAAAACATATTATATTGTGACTTTGTGAGTCGGGTGCAATATTATTTTGTATAACCAAGATCACGAGCTTATAAAGTATTTCTCCGAGAAAGCCGTGGATCTATGTTTGCGATGTGTAGTTTCAGTTACACATTTGTTCTATGTTTAGATTCTTCTTGTATTATGCGCCCTTTGGTTTTGACGGATCTAAGTCTCCAGATTCTAGATCATACGAGCCGATATTTATTTTTAGGCGTTCTTTATCGCTTGACACCTCAACTACTTTTAGCTGTGATGATGACAAAGAAACAAGAATAAGGAATGTCATGCATCACATATGATGCTTTCTGATTGCTCGATCTTTTCATGCCATCGTATTTGAACTCGATTTTTGGACACATCTGAGATGATTCTCCAACATTTTATCGATTGATGTCCGAGCCAACTTATTACACATACGTAGCTGACATCCATCGCTAGGAGTGGACACTTGGTGGCTCTCGGACATACCATACACATAATGCAGATGTTCTATGGTCGGAGTGCAGCAAATTTATTCCTCTTTATACCTGATAACATAAAAAAAGAATAAATAAGACGAGATTCACCCTCTACATATCTAATTTCTTCTCATATACAAAAACTAACAAGACCAACCCCATTAGTAATTCCAGCAGTGATACCCTTATTGAAAAACTCCCTCATTTCGAGCCTTACAGAGGTAGACAAAACCAGCTCTTTCTCTCTATGTGGAGCGCTCCAAACTCGGTCGGTACACATGTTTTGTTAGAAGAATGGATAATGATTTTTATTTGTTTGTCTTGAATTTTAATTTAAATTTCCTGGGCACAAAACGAAGGATTTTATTTTCAGTAATAATTTTCGAGACACCTGGAGTAGTTATAAATTTCTAAATCGATAAAGGGAATATCTCTATTGACTTTGTGTTTTTGAAGGAAAAACTGGTATAGACACATGGAGTAGTTATCTACAAATATAGATAAAACGAGGGGTTCATCCGCGAAAGCTCCCTCCGCCCTTAACTAGAATCGCCGGGAACCAATCCGGCGCCGCTACCGCCCACACGCGCCCAGGCCTTCCACGCCAGTCGCCACCAGCCCCGTTCCCACTCGCCATCTCTCCCGAGCACACCACACGCCGACGCGACGCGAGGCGGCCACACCCGCGTCATGGCCTCTTCCACCACGGCCGCCGCGCTCGCCTGCCTCCTCCCCGCATCGCAGGCCTCGCGGCTCCCCAAGGCGGCATCTTTCTCGCCCCTCCCGGCCCACTCGGCGGCCTGGAGAAGGGCGGTCGTCTCCGTCGCGGCGCCGCGGAAGCGCAGGTTCGCGCCCGGCGTCGCCTACGCCGCCGCCGCCACGGAGAAGAGCATTTACGACTTCACCGTCAAGGTGCCCTGTTCTCGCCTCCTGGTTTTCGCTATATTTGTGAATGGCGTGTACCTTACTTGATTGCGTGTGAGGTGCGACCCCGCGCGGTGGGTGAAATTGTACGCACTGGTTGAATGGAAGTGCTAGGTGAGATCTGTGGATGGTATTGTTTTGTTGCTTGCCGCGGTATTAGGTGTTTGATGTGCTGTCATTCAGGTAGGTAGGAGGTGTTGCAACCATCTCCTGGAATACAGAGTATCTGTAATTGTCTGCGGCATTATTGGGCGTGCTTGAAATTGGTTGAATCAGGCCAATCCATTTTGAGATATAGATTTTAGTTCGTACCGTTCCAATCCTTTGCCACTGATGGTAACATGTTCAAATATTGTCCGGTGGCAGTACGATGATGTGTTCAGTGTTCATGGACCTTGGTAGTTGATGTGTTGTTGAAATGTTGATTTAGGTTGTTGGTACAAATTCCAAATATTGTAAAATATGTTTAGTGGTGTGCCAACGAAAGTGCTTGGAATTAGCCAAATAAGTAATATATCGGATTGAAACTCTAGGTTGACTAATGTACTGAGTTTTTCTGAATTTATAAGATGAAAAAAGTATGTTTGTTTTTGTTGTAGCACTGTCAACTACTTCCTCTGTAACTAAATATAAGACGTTTTGGTAGCTAAATTTGAGCTACCAAAACGTCTTATATTAAGATACGGAGGGAGTACTTAAGTATCATTCAGTGTGAAATGCATATGATTGGGTTGCAAAATAAACATGTAGTAGATCAACAGAAGTTGTACATAATCAAAAAATTCTTATCAGATACATGCTTATGATAGAAATAACTTCTGCGTCTTAGTTAAGCTCTGAGAGGACAATGCTGAAAATCAACAAGATTATGTGATTTCCAGTTTTTTTACCGACGTCCTAGTTTTCAACATGAGCTAGTAACATGTTTCAATTTTTTCTCTAAACTTAAGTAAATGTTTGAAAAGCTACATGCAGTTTTGTGAAATCTATGTGCTAGTAATTTTATACAAACATATTGGCGTGGGTTTGTGGTCCGTTTGCAGGCTTAAATTGCACATGGAGGACATATTCAAGCAGAGGCGCAGTCCAAGTAAAATGAAAAGAGAGAATACAAAGAAATTCTCAGGAAGTCATTTATTTTAGCAGTAAAATTAAACATTGATGGCCGCGTGCATCAATCGATAAAGAGGCCCGGGGTGATCCTCCTATTTGAAAAGAAAGTAATATTGAACAGTCATTGGTTGTGGGCCATTTTGACTTGTGTAGTACTGTATTCATCTTTGTTCCTGAGCAACATTTAGTTTGCAATTTTTTGCTACTTTCTAGTATGATTTTATTTCCCCAGGGCCTTTCCCATAGTTGCAATACAACATTATTTATATTTAATTATTGATAAACGATTCATGAGTTATTCAGCACATTTTCGTAAGGGGATCAGCTATGTCCATTTATAGCTTCCGTGCTGAATAAATAGTTCTCTGTTTCTCAGGATATTGATGGAAAAGATATTTCGCTTAGCAAATTCAAGGGGAAGGCACTGTTGATTGTTAATGTTGCTTCGCAATGGTAATTTTCGTGATACATTTTTTAATCTTTTTCCTCATGCCCAGCACCGTAAGTTATGCTATATTATGTGTTGAACCTCACATTCTTGATTCTTCTGTGAAATCCAGCGGGCTTACAACATCAAATTACACAGAACTATCTCATCTCTACGAAAAGTACAAGGCTCAAGGTAATCTTCATTTCCAGTTTAGGCTTTGTTTTCACTGGACTAGACACTGCTGATTTATCAGTTCTGTAAATCAAGCACTGTGAATTATTTTGAGTTGCTTGACCCTTTCATTAGTATGTCTAATCATAGCTATGTTTTATGAGCGTGTAAGTTCTATTTATACTGGAGTTTGTTATACATGTTCATGGGTCACTCAATTATTTGTGACCTTTCTTATTATGTGAGTGACAACTTTTCATTTATCTAGCACTCTTGCTCTAGAAAATGACCCCAATGCGTATGCAGATTCCTAAACCCTTGATAGCTAGTGGAACCAATCTGTCTATTATACTCTTTCACGATAAGTCAACCCGCACAGTGACGTGTGCTGGTCCAGTTATTTAGAAACATCTGGTTTAATTAATAACTGAGGGAAAATATCCCACATTTCTACCAGTAGTATGGCGCCTTCTTCAGTATTCGACCAACATTTTTCAAAGATGTTGGCCAATATGGTGTCCTGGGCTCCTATGAACATCCATGGATGGGATTGAAGATAACTTGTTTGAGTTTATTGGAATAGTTTCGAAGCAATGTGCCTAAAAACTAGGGAATCGTGCAGGGAATGCATGGGAACACATAGCAGGAACATCTTGTTCACGTAACGGCAGTCAGCCACATCCAAGTTGAAACATCAAAGTTATCTCCAACAATTTGCTTGCATGCATTACATGGCATGCCTATTTAGTAGGACAGATCCTTGATGTGGTTCAGATTAGACGCTGGTTTTTTTCCTTTTCCTTGAGAACGCATCCGCCATTTGTTAGTGATGAAAATTTGAAATTAATATTCTTTTTTTGCGGGGATTTGAAATATATATTCGATCATATCCTCTGAATACACCTTTGATTTTGAGTAAAAAATTTCATACTTCCGCTTCAGATTGGATCAGCAAACTATCCAAAGAGCATTGCCAATAACTACTACAGAAACAATTAACATTGCCTTTTCTAAAGTTTGTTCTTGGAATATGGGCAGAAATTCCAGGACCATAGTAGGCCTTATGTCATCATACATGTTAAATTACAGGATTTGAGATTCTGGCGTTTCCATGCAATCAATTTGGTTTTCAAGAACCTGGATCAAATCCACAGATAAAGCAGTTCGCTTGTACAAGGTTTAAAGCTGAATTTCCTATTTTTGATAAGGTATGATAACTCCAGCTTAAGAAGCAATGTATTGTGTCCAGTATTTCATGCTATTTACCAAAATTAATGGGATATGCATACAATGGCAGGTTGATGTCAATGGACCTTTCACAGCCCCTATTTATAAGTTCCTCAAGTCAAGTGCTGGAGGATTTTTGGGTGATCTAGTGAAGTGGAACTTTGAGAAGTTCTTAGTTGATAAAAACGGCAAAGTTGTGGAGAGGTATCCACCAACGACTTCACCATTCCAAATTGAGGTTTGTGAAGCTTCTCTCTCACTTTATACCACTCTTTCTCCTGTTTACATGATTTCCAAATTTGTGTTTCCGAAATAAACGTTCTCATTTTTTCTCCATATAGTGATTGTAAAGAACAGTGGGCGCTAACTAAAGCTATCAGCATTTAGTGTGATCTTCCAATTTTTCACTAATTACAGTGAACTTGGGTCTATGTTTCTAAGATTCCAAAGCGTATGTTGGTGTTGGCATGTGTTTCTAAAAGGATACCAAATAAATGCTCATGTATTCGTATATAAAAACGCACAGTCCCAGTCCCTTGCAGGCTCAAATCTTGGGTTGTGGACATCCACCTAAAAGTAAGCCTTGTCCAACAGAATTACAGAACAATAACTCCTAGAACAGTGTTGGGGGTCCTTGGGGAACCATAGATCTACTTGAGTGATCCAAAGGGCACATGATCCAGGTTGCAGTAATCGTTCAAGGTTTAGATGCTGGAGTTATGTTAAGTTCCTGCTGACTGTTTCTGACAATGGTCCATGGGGCACCCGCAGCCACCGGCAAGCAGTATGGGCTTGGCAAGTTTGTCAATCTTCTTCTGCGCCTATAGTGGGATTATGTAATTCAGAACATTAGGTGAAAGTGAAGATAAGAATCCTGAACTAAAGCCCATTTCGTCAAAAGTATACTTAGTTAATTTCGAGATAAATACCGATCTTCACAGGAAACACATTTATTCCAAACAGGCCCTTATTTGCTCACTTTCGGTACTACAAATTATCAAATTGCAGCAGTAGACGGGTTATATGACCTGTAATTGCATTTCACGTTATCACTATGGACTGGAATGACATCGTCCATCAGTCAAAAGTCCAGTTACTTTATCTCGAATTTAGCCACTATTTTACTTTCGGCCCATTTGTTACTACTTTCCGTGTCATTATACGCTCTTAAATCTCTCAATTTAAGAACGACAACTTTTGTAATGAGTGGCATATTCCTTAATCCTCTCTTAATGTTAGGAGCTACATCTGCCAAATTCCATGCATGTTATTCTTTTGGACCATCTGTTGATGTTTCCCGCAGCTCACAGCCTTCACGCATGAACTTTCTTGCAGAAGGACATCCAGAAGCTCATTGCGGCATAAGTACTTTTGGGTCCAACTTCAGTTTAGCACTTTAGCACTCCTGTATATATTGTTTTTTCTTATGAAAACTGGAGTTTTGTGATTACAACTCTTCTGCGATATAACGGTTTCCATTTGTGCAAAATAATTCACTGATATGTATAGACATTTCTGGACATCGGTACTCATCGTCGGGTTGGAAACACGAGCAACTATACTTTCTGATCGCATCTTGTTATTGCTATGGAAAGAGTGAAATTAGTACACCACGCAGTTATCTACACGCCCCTATTTTGCTTCAGTGTTCCAAAATTAAAAAAGTACACACGCCTACACCCGGAAGACGCAGTTTTGTAATGGGAGAACAATGCTTTCTCAGTTTTGTAAGAGGCCCAAGCGCCCATATTTTGTGGTTCATAAAAAAAAAAGTATAATCAATACTTTGTGTTTAGAAACTGGCTCTTCATATAGTGTTATAATGTAGTAGCTGAATTTCTAAAACGGTATATATACATGGTAAAATTGTATATGTTTTTAATAACATAACTAAAAGATGGGAAATACAAATAACTCAAACAATACAAACTAGCTAGATCAATAGAGGGCCAAAATGTGTAAGTTCCGCATAGCTATATCCTGAATTGGCAACAGTTTGTCAGAAAGATGAATCCGTGGAGGAGCATGACCCATCGCTGACTGTCATCGCCACCGATGGCGCCGCCCAGCCACGCTTGGCGAGGTCCTCCCTGAGGAGAGTGATCTCGTGGCACACCTCCTCCATGGTCGGCCGCGCCGGCGGCGAGTGCTGCGTGCACGCGAGCCCGAGCTCGATTAGCTCGGCCACGACGTCGTCCGCACTGACCCTCTCGTCACCTGCCCCGACGGCGATCCCCCGTCCGTCAGCCATGACCGCGCGACGACGGCGGCGTAGTTGTGTGGGTAGTGCCGCCTGACCCAGTCGTGCAGCGTGAGCCCCTCTTGGAAAAGCACGTCGGTCGGCCGCTTCCCGGTGATCAGCTCCAGGATCATCACGCCGAAGCTGTACACGTCGCCTTCTATCGAAGGGTGGCCTCCTAACCCGTACTCTGAAACCAGGCAAGAACACAAGGAAAAATGTTCAGAGAAGAATCTGACATGCATTTGCTGTTCATATCAGAATTTAAATTACCTGGAGCGATGTAGCCGACGGAACCTTGTAGCAATCCGGTAATGGAGTTGCACGGGTCGGCAGAGCCGGTGATGTCGGAGACGTCGTCGCCAACTTCCTTGACAAGCCGCGCGATGCCGAAGTCGGCCACGACGGCCGTCATGTCGTCGTCGAGGAGCACGTTACTGGGCTTGAGGTCGCAGTGCACGACGCGGACGGGCGCGTAGTGGTGCAGGTAGGCGAGCCCCTCGGCGACGTCGCCGGCGATGGCGAGCAGCCTTGCGAGGTCAATGCCGCGGCCGTGCCGCCGTCGCGCGGGTACAGGCGGCTCTCGAGGCTGCCGTTGGGCATCAGCGGGAGCACGAGCGCGTGGAAGTCTGGCTGGCTGCATGTGGTGACCACGCGCACCAGGTTCCGATGCCGCGTCCGCCGCAGCACATCGCACTCCCGCTTGAAGCTCCGGGAGACCTCGCCGCCGCCTGTCTTCGGGTCGAGCACCTTGACGGCGACCCGCGTGCCGTCGCGGAGTGTCCCCTCGTAGACGCGCCCGAACTGCCCGGCGCCGATGAGGCCCGACTGCTGGAAGCCGCCTGTCGCCTCGGAGAGCTCCCGGTGCGAGATCCTCGGGTGATCCCCCCTCTCCGTCCGCTCGTCGCCGCCGAACGAGAGCAGCGTCGATTGCCGCCCATCTCGCCTGACGGTCGCCGTTCTCGCCACGGCGCGGCACGCGGCGATCCCAAAGATAGCCACCGTGAAGCTCGCGACCGTGACAGCGACGGGCACCACCACCCGCCGGTTGCGGAGCACTCTGCTCTTCGTGCCGCCGCACAAATTCAAGCCTGGCGCCCGCGCCATCGAAGACGTCCCCACCGCCGCGCACAGTGCAGAATCGCCGAGGAACGCGTCCGCCGGGAACCACGCGAAGGCCCCGCCGCTCGGCACCACGCCGGCGAAGTCGTTGTAGGAAAAATTGACACGCTGCAGCGACGCGGCTGTCTCAAGGGACAGTGGCAGGGGTCCCGTGAGGCCATTGCAGGACACGTCGAGGACCTGTAAGAACGGAAGCGACCCGATGGTCTCCGGTAAGCCGCCTCCCAGCGCGTTGCCGGAGACGTCGAGGTACTCGAGCGCGATGCAGCTGCCCAGCTGCGGCGGGATCGCGCCGGAGAGCCGGTTGGACGACAGGTTGAGCACTTGCAGCATCGCCATCTTGCTGATGGTCGTCGGGATCGGGCCTTCCAGGTGGTTGCCTGAGAGGTTCAGGTAGAGCAAGCTGCTCAGCCCGGACAAGTCGGCGGGGATTTCGCCTTGCAACATGTTGTGGGAGAGATCAAGATTCTGGAGGTTAATGCACTGCATGATGCTCGGAGGAATGACGCCGGCGAGCTCGTTGTGATGCAGCGCGAGCACGCGCAGTTGCGTGAGGTCAGAGAGGGTGCTGGGGATGGCGCCGCTGAGCCGGTTCTGCGAGAGGTCGACGAGACCGAGTCGCGGGATCTCTCCGAACGACGGCGGGATGTCGCCAGAGAGCAGGTTGTCGGAGAGGTACAGCCGCTCGAGCCGCCGCATGCCGCCGATTCCCGGCGGGATGGAGCCGTTGAGGAGGTTGTGGGAGAGGTTGAGGGCGGTGAGGTTAGCGAGGTCGGAGAGGTTCGCCGGTATCGGGCCGAAGATGCTATTGAACTCCAGGTGGAGCTGCGTGAGTGCAGGGGAGAGGCGGCCGACGACCGGTGGGATCGTGCCGCCGAGGTCGTTCCCGGCGACGGCAAGCTCCTTCAGGCTGGTGCAGTTTGTCAGGGACGCGAAGAACGGCTCGAGGTCGGTGTTGTTGCGTGAGCCCTTGAAGTAGTTGAATGACAGGTACAGAAGCTCGAGGCTTCTCATGCCACCGAACATGCCGGACGACGGCAGCTCGCCGGTGAGAAAGTTGGACTCTAGCAGAAGCCACCGGAGCTTGGTCGAGTTGGAGAGCGAGCGGGGGATCTCTCCGACGAGGTTGTTGGACCACAGGACAAGGAACGTCAGGTCTGGGAGGGGGCAATCTGCTCGGATGGGGATCTCGCCGTCGAGAGAGTTGGAGGAGAGGTCGATGTAGTGCAAGGCGGAGAGGTTGCAGAAGATGGCTGCCGGGATGTGACCTGCGAGGTTGTTTACACCGAGGTTGAGATATTCCAGGTTCCGGATGTGCGTGAGTTCCACCGGAATCGAGCCCTGAAATTGGTTGAAGCCCAGGCTCAGCTGCTTTAGCCCGGAGAGTTTCCCGAGCGCCGGCGGCACCGCCCCGGCAAAGACGTTCCCGGAGAGATCGAGTGAGCTGAGGCTGGAGAGATTGCCGAGCTCCGGCGGGACCGTGCCGGCGAGAATGTTCGACGACACGTCCAGCGACTTGAGGCGGGAAAGGCTGCCGAGCTCCGGCGGGAACCTGCCGGCGAAGAGGTTGCCGGAGAGGTTGAGTATCCTGAGGTGGGACAGGTTACCGAGTGCGGGAGAGACCACGCCGGACAGCTTATGGCGTGGTAGAACCAACTTGACGACACGCCGTGACGCCGTGTCGCAAGAGACGCCAGTCCAGGTGCACACGTACGGCGAGGCGCCCCAGCCGGCGAGCGCTCCGTTGGGGTCGCCGGACACGCCGGCCTTGAATGATAATAGCGCGGAGCGGTCGCCCTCTTCGGACGAGCCGCTGGCTGCGAGAGCCGGGCCTGCGCCGTGGAGGAAGAGGAAAAATAGGAGAAATGTGAAGATGAGGGCTGTGGCTGGCGTGGCCGCCATGAGAGCGCGCGCGTACATGGTGCTGATGGGTTTAGCTGGAGCTCAAGCTCACATCGGAGCTAGGAAAATTAAATGGCTTGGTGATAGCAACGTTTGCTGCACAGCGCGGGGTTTTAAAGGACTGAGGGAGAAGAAGAAGCGTCGATCGCCGGCGCCCTGCCTAACTGCCGTCGCGCGGCGGCCCTATGTCACACCTTCGCGCCAAGTTTTTGACTTCGCGTACGTGACACGTGGCGTGTCTACTGGATCAGAGCCTGCCTGCGGTCTGGCTGGAAGGTGGGGCCATGGTTGTGTGGATACGATCTCACAGGAAATCAAACCGGATATACGAGCCGTCTCAATTTCTACTTAAGGTTTGGACTTTGGAGTAGCGAGAGAGGACTAGTGGTGGTGGACGCGATCATGTATGCGTGTGCGTACAAGGTTTTGGTTCATCACATATACACTTTAAAAGTTATAGGGTTCTTTTGGTAGGTCAATATTTTCTAAACTGAAGTATATCATAACCAAAACATTCAAAGGCCTCGGAAATAAATATTACTCCCTCCATAACTTAATATAGTGTGTATAGTTTTCTCGCACGATTTTTTTTTTGTATACGGTGTACTCAATTTCCCTTGAAAAAAATCAGGAGAGAGGAGTTCCCTAATAGATACTCCCTCCGTCCAAAAATAACTGTCTCAAGTTTGCCAAAAAGTAGATGTATCTATACATGTTTCATGTCTAGATACATCTATTTTTTGGCAAATCTAACACAGTTATTTTGAGACAGAGGGAGTACAAATTAAAACATTCGTCAAATCCCTCCATTCCAGAATGGGACTCATTTGTGGATAGAAATTGACCATAAAGTCGTAATACACACTATATTTTGTTTTTTTTATCAAAAAAACTATTCACCTTCAAGAAACAGAGGGTGTATAGTTTTTCTCTACTTTCACAGTTTCGGAAAAAGAGGGTCATACCCCTTTTTCCAATAATAAAAAATACAGTTTTGGGGAATATTTAGTTTCTAAAACCACATTATTTATTGGATCCAAACACCTTAAAGTATTCAATACTTCAACTTTCAAAAGACCCAAGTTTTCTCTGTATACTTCAAAAATACTTTGATGTCAAACGGGCCCTTAGTCTTCTTTGGTTTGCAGCACATAAAAATATTTTTTACGGAAGATATTTTATGAAGGGTAAGGAGACTAATTGTATTTTCTGTAAGTGTGATGAGATGGTTGATCACTCCTTTTTTTTCATTGTTCTCTTGTTAAATATGTGTGGACAGTGGTGAAATGTGCTTTCTATTTAGATATTTCTCTCAGGAATTTCCAAGACATTAAAAGATGGGTCTGAGTTTTTCAAGCCAAAGTTGGGCCTTTGGTAGCTGTAGAGTGGCGGCTTTCATTTGGACACTATGGAAGAGAAGAAATGTTGTTTTTTATAGAATTTTCCCTATCGATCCATAAATTATCATATATAAGATTTCATATTGGATAACTCATTGGGCGTACTTACAAAAAATTCCATATTGGTCAACCATGCCATGTAGCTTGCAAACTCTAAATTGGTGTAAACTTGCAAACTCTCTTTATAGGCCATCCGACCGAGAGAAGACGCCACTGATGAAAGGTGGGAGAGGAACTAAAACCTAAACTTTTTTGCCGGTACGCCCTACTCTATGTAAGATTTAGGAACATGTTCACCATATGTCTTCAACCTCATGATGGAGAACCGTGAAAGGCAGTCCATGTGCCCCAGATGGGCACCGACCGTGTGTCCCTCGCCTCGGCAGCGATGGCAACTAGGACAGTGGTAGTGCCCCACACCACAGAGACCCGCCGCTGACCTCTCGCCCTTGCTTTGTCCTGCTCCTGCCCCGCCCATGCGAATGAGGCGTTTGCAGCACGAACGGCAAACCTGAAAGTGCATGTGTTGCCCCATGTGTGGTTTTGATAATTAATGACAATCCTTATAGACTAATGTTTGTATTGAGATATTCTTCTAGATCGTGTTGGACTCTAGAAGATTACATGATGACCAAGGTTCTATCCAAGGGTTTATATGAAGAATGGTCATGTGAAGAGTTGAGCTTATTGCAAGCATGGCTTGGAAAAGAAGATTGAGTGAACATTCATGTTATCTCCAAGCCATCATATATCAAGATAAGAAGATGAAATTCAAGTGGATTCATGAAGACGGAGCTTAGCAAGGCTCTCCCATCCCATCATGGTGTATGGGGGAGTATGTGGAGAAGTCTTCATCAAGCATGTGCTAGCAAGCACAATCAAGAAAGGTGTTCCAACTTGAGGGAGTCAAGATCGTCATCATCTAGCTCAAGTGGAATGCGCAAGGCAAAGGTATGATCTTGATAAGGTTTCTATTTTAACCGGTCTCATGGTGTTAGTGGGAGACCGGGTTATAGGATCACTAGTACAGAAAAGGCTTTCTGTGGCGCACCCTTTTTGGATTCTGTGGCGCATGGTGGGTGCGTGATGCATGTAAAATGCATACATGAACTTTGCACTTTAATTGCTTATATTCCAATCATATTTGCATCATATAAGGGTTATATCAATGTTTTATCATGATTTTGGGAATATCTTAATGATTTCCTATTTTTATGGAATTAACCCTGCACAGGCAGAAAACCCTGTTTTTATTTTAATGTTTCAGGGACCCAAACGTCAACGAAATCACCTGGAAATTTACGGGCGTCAATATTTGGAAGGAAGAAGGACTACGGAAAAAGGAAGCGAGCAAACGGAGGCCCGAGGGCCAAACGAGCATGGCCCACGCGGCCAGTACCAGGCCGCGTGGGACCCACCCGTTTGGGCCTCGTGGCTCCGTTGCCTTCGATCTCTTCTCCACCGACATCGTCTTGACCTAAAAACGCCTATAAAAAAGGTCCCCCGACGTTCTCTGGAAGGAGCGCCGCACAAACACAGAAACACCGAAACGGAGATCAGGAGCTGCAGATTGGAGGGGGAAAACTCCGGCGGGGCGCTGCCGGCGTGGTCTCCATCTTCTCCATCGACTTCTCCACCGTCTCCATGATGAAGAGGGAGTAGTCCACCTCTGGACTATGGGTTTGTGGAAGTAACTTATGTATCTCTCCTCTCTTGAGCTTCACTAATTAGCACCGTATGAGCTGCTGAACATGATTACGGTCACCGTTGTAATACCTTTGTGGTGGATCTTTATGAGTTAATATATGTTTGAGATTGCAATGTTTGTTTCAGTTATGAGTATAGATGCATATTATGTACCCCGTTCTTGTCTACTTGTTTTGATCAAGCATGTTTATGAGAGCGTGTGGGGGGAACGTGTGCATTAGTTGGAGTAACGGGGGGTGGCTAGTGCAGTGAACGTGAGAGAAAGTTCTGCGATCCACTTTGGTATCTTTACCTTACTTTGTTACCTCACTAGGGATAAACTAAAATACCATGCTACCGGGGATGTGGGCGTGACCATTGCCACTACTCCATGACTAGATCTAGCATGTTCTTATTTTCACTTCATGTCATGATACTTAATGCTATACTCTGAGTTATCTTAATTACTGAGGTGTTATGATTTAGTTCGCATCTTGGTGGAGTATAAGAGAGGTTAATAACCAAAAGATCTCTATGTTAGGACGTGATGCCCATATATCTAAGTAACTTGTTATCAAACCCTGTGTTGCAATCTCATATGTTAACTGTGTGTTCCATTGTCTACCACTTTATAAAGAGAGAGTGCATTTGTGAAACCATGAACCCCAGTCCATTTTTAATCATAAGAAACACCTTTCCAACACCATATACCACTTTTCTATTTTCAGCCATCATTAAATCCGAAAATACAAAAATACTTTTCATCTTGCATACATCATTCAAAAACCCAAAAATATCATTTATCATTGCATCCACCATCATTGCATATTTATTTCTTGTTTGCATTGCATAACTATCCTGATATCATTCTTACACCTTGTGCTTGACAACCACAGGTGAGGTTGAGGACCAAAACATCTAACCTTGTTTTGTAGGTAACCAAAAGAAGGATAAGAAGATAAATCTACCACTTCAGATTCCCCGAGAGTTCGATATTAAACCCTCGAGTCACCCCTCGTGGGGAAAACTGTCTTCCACTTACTATACACTCTGCACTTGGAGTCTCAACCTAATCCCGTTTATTTGTGCAGGCATCAAGACTTGCTCTTCGGGATCATCAAGACGTTTTCTGGCGCCGTTGCCGGGGAATCGTAGCTGAGAGATTTATCCAAGGGTGTGCATCATCGCATTCATCTCACAACAAAGTCAACGTCACCAACTTGTGCTAACACCTAAGCTTGGGGAGGTTGCACCTACGTGAGCACCATCTTATCCATCTTTACTTACAAAGCAATTTATTTGTTTTGTTAGTGTCATTGCATATCATATCATATTTATTTCAGTTTTGCATAAAAAATTAAAAATACCAAAAAAACTTGCTAAAATGGAAAACGAACCTTTTGGCCATTTAGTGTTAAGAACTTTCCCCAAGATATGAATATTCCTGTTGAGAAATGTGTTGTAGATCCTAATATCATGAAAGTGATTTATGAACACCGTTTTTATGGGAAACCTAAAGAAGATCCTATACCACATCTTAAGAAGTTTGATGAAAGGTGCAAAATGTTAAACTTGAGCCATGCTAATGTTAAAATTAAGCTTTTTCCTTACTCCCTAGGTGGAAAAGCCTTAGATTGGATATTAAGATGGCCACCTGGAAATTTTAGCACTTGGTTTAATTTAAAAGCTGCTTTTGTTGAAAGATTTTGTTCCATGAAAAGATTTGTAACCTAAGACAAGTACTTATCACCTTTAAACAAGAAGAGGATGAACCTCTAGTGAAAACATGGGAAAGGTTTAGAGGCATAGCTTTTGGAATGGAACATGGTCTTAGAGATTGGATGCTCATGCATGTGTTTTATAGAGGTTTGACTGAAGCCTCTAGGGTCTTTTTGGATAATGAATGTGAGGATTCCTTCATGAATACTGCTGCTAATGATACTCACTATTTACTTGATGGCTTGCTTTTGGAAGTAAGAATTAAAGAAAGTTTAGAAAAAGCCCAAGTACCTGAAGATGTCTTTGATGACCGTTATGAAATATTCAACCTATACAATAGGGAAAAGAAAGTTGAGGAAGTTAAAATGCTTAATGAAGTCAAGGATCCTTTGCTTGACTTAGAAAATTGTAGCTTGCATGAATTAATATCTATCTTACAAAAATTTGCAAGTGATCCTTCCATCAACACTAACCAAGCAGGTTTTGGTTCTTATATTGCTAATCATGTCTTGAAAGAAAAGATTGCTAGGTACAACCAAGAGGCTATGATACCACCTAAGCTTGGGGATATGTGGATACCTAAGGTACTAGTAACTATTGGAAAAGAGACACACCATGCCATACTTGATCTAGGATCTAGTGTCTCTGTTTTATCTAAAGAACTATATGAAGTGCTTGAATTGAAAAATCTTGAAAAATGCTCTATTGAACTAGCACTTGCTGATGACTCTATTAAACATGCTTTGGGAAAAGTAAGTGATGTTATGGTAGAGTTACATATGACTTTTGTGCCTGTGGATTTTCTAATCATGGATATGGGGAATAAAACCTCTAGTCCTATTATTCTTGGAAGACCTTTTCTTCGTACCACAGGTGCTATCATTGATTCAAAGGAAGGGAATGTAAAGTTTCAGTTTCCACACAAGAAGTGCATGGAACACTTTCCAAGGAAGAGGGAACCACCAAAGTTCAAGCTCCCTCATGAGCTTCGTCACAATAAAACAACAAGTAAGAAGCCTAGCTATATGGCTATAAAGAAAGCGCTTTGCGGGAGGCAACCCGGTTATTTTTATGTGTGATTTTTCTTTGTGTCCTCTTGCTGTAACAAGAGATTTTGTGTCTAGTTAGGTTCTGGAGTTTTTAATAAAGTGCCAAGTTTTACCCTTTTTGGTTTGAAAAAGTTGCTTATAGCGTTCGGAGATTTTATTCCTGCACGAATCAGTGCACGGTATGATTTTTAATTCTTATTCTGTAACTCCGAATGAGCTCATATTTGAACTGTAGTTGCAACTTTTCATCCTCTGTATGCATGAATTTTTTCGGAATTTTTCGAGAAAGTTTGGTAGGGTAGAAAAATACGTTTTGCTGCTGCTGTTTTTCTGGACAGATTCTGTCCCATTTTGTTTGATGCATGCTTTGAGCTTTTAAGTTGAATCTTTTTGATCCAATTGAGTTTATGAGTAGGCATACAACATTATACACTTTCTGGACATGTCATATGAATTTTTGTTCAAGGATTATATGCAGCAAGGAACCTATTTGTTTATCACTATTAATGCACCCCACAGAAAAGAGATGGGAGAAACGGTGTTTTGAAGTTTTTTCACAGGGATTGGAGGAGATGCACCAAGAGCTATCCAAGGATGGTGAAGACCATAAGCTTGGGGATGTGAAGACAACCCCGCTGGACCTACACACTCTCGGTTTGCACACGTCCAACTTCTGTTTTTCGATCGAAACACTTTATCGCATAAACTTGGAGCGTCTTTTTTGTTTTTGTTTGAGTCTTGAGAGACCACCACACTATCAATTATATATGAGAGAGCTACTGGAAATATGGGTTGAAATATGTTGGATGCTTTTATAAGATTGGGAAAAGGGATGTTTGACTTGATTTTTAATGATACATATAGTTGCATGATTCATGAGCTTGTTTATGAGTAATAGTTTGCAAATTCTTTTTGTAGAGCTATCACTTATTCATGTTTTGGTGCTGATTGTTATTTACTTGGTTTAACATGGATTAGTTAGTTCTATGGACACTCATGCATGCATCTAGATGGTCAACTTTCTCCCTTTTGCTAGCCCAAAAACTCCAACAAGCAAAAACTTGTTTCCAACACCTTCAACCAAAGTTATTCCAGTGAGTCCACCATATCTACCTATTGGCTTTATGCTATTCCGAGTATGTTTAACATGTTGTTTGTGTTATCTTACCTCTGAATGAAAATGTTTATGTTATTGATTGCAATGGAAAAAATTGGTTATATAGCTCTCACGAACTTGATGCACAATGTTCTTTTATTTGCATAATAAAACTTGACCCATTGTGATTAAGATTATGATGTTTGTGGCTTGATGAATGTTTTGGGTTGGAAGTTAGCCCATATGTGCTGTCACATGCAAGCTTTCAACACGCTCTTCATCTCATTTAGTTGATATCATGTGCTTTTGTCTATGGATGCTATCATGTGAAATAAATGTGGAAATAAGTGAGTTTAAATGAGTTTGTGTAAATGGTTAGAGAGACGCCTGGGCCGCTAATCTAAGCCATGCATCATTCATGGTGGAAATTTACTTACATACTATGGTGAACCTTCTGTGATACACCTTGCAATAAAAAACTATTCCAAATGGTAAATAAAAAGGGTGTTGAGATTGTTCATTTTGTTTGTTTGTCTTGTCATTTTGATATGGGCTTGTTCCATATCTGGGACAAGAGGTACCCCAGTTGACGCTCTTGATGATACTATTATGCTTACAATGATATTTAATTGAACTTGCTTTGTTTCCAAGTTGAGTAACACATGGTGTAGTACTTGTATTCAAGGGGCATGAGACATTCAACCATTCTTTATCAAGCACACTACTCATATTTGCTTTCACTTTAACCTTAATCATTCAAGATGCTATGATAGGGGCAATGAGAGCTTGACACCAATGAATACCTTATTGCAATCATTAACTTAAGTAGAAGAGTTTGGAAGTTGGATGAAACTTATGCATGCTTTACCTCTACTCACATATACATCTTTCCAAAGTGTACACCTATCATATTCAGATTTTCATCTACACTCTATGACCATTGTAGGATGTTCTACTTATCATTATGCATACATGTGTTCCATATTACTTGCTACATGTTACACTTTGTGAACTATCAATGAACATCCTTGTCTTGAATACTTGATATCACTTCATAAACTATTTGCATATTGCTACTCCTTTGAAGAATGAATCATTTGACTATATGTAGCAATAGTAATCATCTTTGATATCCATTGTTAAGTATTAAATTGCAAAGTCCATGTTAGTTTTATCATCTTCATACTCGAGGACGAGCATGGATTAAGCTTGGGGATGTTGATGCATGTAAAATGCATACATGAACTTTGCACTTTAATTGCTTATATTCCAATCATATTTGCATCATATAAGGGTTATATCAATGTTTTATCATGATTTTGGGAATATCTTATATTTCCTATTTTTATGGAATTAACCCTGCACAGGCAGAAAACCCGTTTTTTATTTTAATGTTTCAGGGACCCAAACGTCAACGAAATCACCTGGAAATTTACGGGCGTCAATATTTGGAAGGAAGAAGACTACGGAAAAGGAAGCGAGCAAACGGAGGCCCGAGGGCCAAACGGTGGCCCACGCGGCCAGGTACTGGCCGCGTGGGACCCACCCGTTTGGGCCTCGTGGCTCCGTTGCCGTCGATCTCTTCTCCACCGACATCGTCTTGACCTAAAAACGCCTATAAAAAAGGTCCCCCGACGTTCTCTGGAAGGAGCGCCGCACAAACACAGAAACACCGAAACGGAGATCAGGAGCTGCAGATTGGAGGGGGAAAACTCCGGCGGGGCGCTGCCGGCGTGGTCTCCATCTTCTCCATCGACTTCTCCACCGTCTCCATGATGAAGAGGGAGTAGTCCACCTCTGGACTATGGGTTTGTGGAAGTAACTTATGTATCTCTCCTCTCTTGAGCTTCACTAATTAGCACCGTATGAGCTGCTGAACATGATTACGGTCACCGTTGTAATACCTTTGTGGTGGATCTTTATGAGTTAATATATGTTTGAGATTGCAATGTTTGTTTCAGTTATGAGTATAGATGCATATTATGTACCCCGTTCTTGTCTACTTGTTTTGATCAAGCATGTTTATGAGAGCGTGTGGGGGGAACGTGTGCATTAGTTGGAGTAACGGGGGGTGGCTAGTGCAGTGAACGTGAGAGAAAGTTCTGCGATCCACTTTGGTATCTTTACCTTACTTTGTTACCTCACTAGGGATAAACTAAAATACCATGCTACCGGGGATGTGGGCGTGACCATTGCCACTACTCCATGACTAGATCTAGCATGTTCTTATTTTCACTTCATGTCATGATACTTAATGCTATACTCTGAGTTATCTTAATTACTGAGGTGTTATGATTTAGTTCGCATCTTGGTGGAGTATAAGAGAGGTTAATAACCAAAAGATCTCTATGTTAGGACGTGATGCCCATATATCTAAGTAACTTGTTATCAAACCCTGTGTTGCAATCTCATATGTTAACTGTGTGTGTTCCATTGTCTACCACTTTATAAAGAGAGAGTGCATTTGTGAAACCATGAACCCCAGTCCATTTTTAATCATAAGAAACACCTTTCCAACACCATATACCACTTTTCTATTTTCAGCCATCATTAAATCCGAAAATACAAAAATACTTTTCATCTTGCATACATCATTCAAAAACCCAAAAATATCATTTATCATTGCATCCACCATCATTGCATATTTATTTCTTGTTTGCATTGCATAACTATCCTGATATCATTCTTACACCTTGTGCTTGACAACCACAGGTGAGGTTGAGGACCAAAACATCTAACCTTGTTTTGTAGGTAACCAAAAGAAGGATAAGAAGATAAATCTACCACTTCAGATTCCCCGAGAGTTCGATATTAAACCCTCGAGTCACCCCTCGTGGGGAAAACTGTCTTCCACTTACTATACACTCTGCACTTGGAGTCTCAACCTAAATCCCGTTATTTGTGCAGGCATCAAGACTTGCTCTTCGGGACCATCAGTGCGCCACAGAATTCTCGGCACAAAAATATTTATTCTGTGGCGCACCACGCCCGTGCGCCACAGAAAGTAGACAATTTTGTGGCGCACCTCCAGCATGCGCCACAGAATATTTCTGTCGCGCACGGAAGGCCGTGCGCCACAGAACACAGTCCGCCACTAAACTTTTTTCCATGCGCCACAGAAATATTTTCGATTATTTGCTGTATTTGACAATAATTTATCTATGGCGCACTTTGTTCATGCGCCACAGAATATGGTGCGTCACAAAATTATTTACCGTGCGCCACTAAATTATTTGTTGTATTATCGATTATTTGACAATAATACAGGTATATTACAGTATTTATACAGAAAATAATAGAAACAGTAATCTATTTTGACACGGTATTAAAACAGACACATTATACTATATCATCACATCACTTAGAGCCCAAGATACATACATATAGTGACAAATGCCAAATTAAAAGGGCCGGCTTCCGACATGTTTGCACTGCATTAAAAAGAGGCAAAAAGTTAGTACAACAAATATAAGAAAAAAATCACTTAATTTAGTACTAAGATACCCGGCCATGCATTTAGTCGCAATACCCCATATGTCCCTTTTTTAGCAAAGTCATGCCAAAATTCACGAAAAATTTCGGCATGACCTTTGCTAAAAAAGGGACATATGGAGTACCCGAATTTGCGGAACGAAAGTTAATCGACGTTCCGGCAATCTCAAGGGCCTCTCGGGGTACCTGCAAGCATTTCACAAAAAATCCACATCTCCGGCCGGCATCTCCGACCGGCATCTCCACGACACGATGGTCGGAGCACAAACAACCACGACACGATGGTCGTGGACACATATATATCCATCAACACCATTCACAGCACATCCATAATTTCTCACCACCTGTCGACGAGCTCCGGAACAGCAGCGTCGAGGTCCTCTTCAAACTGCATAGTACATAACAAAGTCAAAACTTGTGAATAAATTAATTTGCTTCTAACTTAATATAGATTTGGAATCTAGAAAAAAACCACATGTATAAAAGCAACTAGCTGAAGCTAGTCCACAAGTTGTAAGGACACTGCTCACTTGTTAATTTCTACACATGCACACACAATAGCCTAATTACTTCTAGCACTTAGTCCACAAGTTTACCTATGTGTTAGTGAAATGGTTGATTAGTTCTAGCACTTAGCCTAATTACTCCACTAAAATTCACATTTGGCAATTTTAGCACTGAATTGATGTTGCATTGATGTTGCAAAGATTATCACAACTCAAACCATTCATACTAACTTAATAAATTTCAGTGGCGCATGTCTGTGCCTATGCGCCACAGAAATAGTTTTTGGTTAAATTTAAAAAAATAAAGAACACACACATATCTTTCTGTGGCGCACACATGGGAATGCCCACAGAAATGTTATTTTCAGTGGCGCATCCAGACGCATGCGCCACAGAACAAGCACCGATGCAAATCATTGGATGGGGCCCACCAAATTTTTGTGGCGCATTCTTCTGGATGCGCCACAGAAATTATGATTTTTGTGGCGCATCTAGCTCAATGCGCCACAAAAATGTCACCATATTTTTGTGGAGGTGGGACCCACCTTATTTCTGTGGCGCATGTCTGTGCCTATGCGCCACAGTATTCTGTGACGCACTAGGCATGGTGCGCCACTGAAGTTTGTTTGTGGCGCATGGGAAGTTTGGTGCGCCACAGATAGTGAATCCACAGAAAGGCAGTTTCCTACTAGTGGATAGACGGTGTACTATCAAGAGGGGCTCTCAAGTGAGTAACTTGATCGCATTTTGTGGACAGCTCAAACATTTGCATACTTGGCGTATCATCTTTCTTGTTTCTTATTTGGCTTTTATCCATGTGAGAATTTAGAGATTGTGTTCATCTCTATACCAAGCTCTAGGTCATCAAAAACGGATTTCATATGAATATCTTTTTGTGTTTTTGATGTTGGAGGATTTATTGGTTGTTAAAGAGAGGTTTACCTATCTACATTTGGTTTTATCCTCCATCTTTGGACTATGATGTTTCTCTGCATGATCTTGAAGGGCTCTTCGTTACGATTCCAACGAGCATAAGATCGTCGAAATCGGAGTCCGGATGAAAAAGTTATTGCGGTTTTCGTATTGCTGTTTCTGTCACACTACTAGGAAAACCATTATAGGTAGGTTGTATTCTGTGGCGCACCCCTAATTGGTGCGCCACAGAAATATAATTCTGTGGCGCACCAGGCCTGGTGCGCCACAGAAATGTGACTTTCTGTGGCGCACGTGGCCAGGTGCGCCACAGAAATATAACTTTCTGTGGCGCACCAAGCCAGGTGCGCCACAGAAAGTCACATTTCTGTGGCGCACCAGGCCAGGTGCGCCACAGAAAGTTATCCAGGGGGCAGGTAAAAATTGGAAAAAAAAATTCTGTGGCGCACCAGGCAGGTGCGCCACAGAAAGGTCACTTCTGTGCCGCACCAAGCTGGGTGCGCGACAGAATCTCATTTTTCAAATCCCACCCCCCCCCCCCCCCCGTGGATCGCCTTTTTTAGTTGCAGGAATTAAAAGAAAATGAAAAAAAATTCAAAAATTAAAACCCTTGACATGTGGCTAGGTATGAGTGTCTAGTACGTGTAAAATTTTGAAATATGAATTTTGACCTTTTCTGCAACAAATGAAAAAGAAATCTTTGTACGGCCATAACTTTTGCATACGACGTCAAAATAACGCAAATAATATGTCAAAAAAATCGTGAGAAAAATCCGAACTCGATTCCACCCGGGTTTACCGGTCAGCATTCACAGATTCCTCAAATTCCAAAAGAAAAAAAAGTTATTTCAAACAGACGATTTTTCGCAGCAAATCAAAAAATTCAAAAAATTCAAAAAAAATCAAAAATTCAAAAATTTCTAAAAAGACACAGAAATGTATAACAAAGAAGATTGTTTACTTTCTTGACTTTTTTTTTTTTTTTGGATTTTTTAGATTTTTTAAATTTTTTTGGATTTTTGGATTTTTTGAAATTTTTTTGAATTTTTTTGGATCTTTTGAAACTTTTAATCTCCTTTTCAAAGTTTAGAAGTTTTTGAAAAATCTGAACTTTAAAAACGCACATTTATAACACATAGGTAACATACACACATACAAGACTTAAGAGGATTCATATGTTATATATCAATAAGAACTTGAGTAGCACAAGGGTAGGTGAAGTGGGTGGAACTTAGAAGTTAAGCGTGCTAGGGTTGGAGCACTTTGAGGATGGTGACCTAGCGGGAAGGTGGAGTTCAAAAGATTCAAAAAATATGAAAATAATTTGAATAAATAGGATTTTTTATATTATTTCATATTTTGATTTTTCTGATTTTTTTTGAAACTTTTTTTTGCAGTTTTTGAATTTTTTGAAATTTTCAGAATTCTGTGGCGCACCTGGCAGGTGCGCCACAGAAATCCACATTTCTGTGGCGCACCAAGCCAGGTGCGCCACAGAAAGTGGATTTCTGTGGCGCATTCCATGGTGCGCCACAGAAATAAAAATTTAGTGGCGAGGATTCTGTGGCGCACCCAGCAATTTGGCCGGTGCGCCACAGAATGTTGATTTGGTGCGCCACTAATAGTGGTTTTCCTAGTAGTGTCAGTTTTTAGACAATCGGATAATCCGACCCAAACTTGGATCGGAATATCCGACCGATTTTTGCTGGACGCGAATTCGCTAAGGACTTTAAAAGCAATTGCTCGAATTCGGCTAAGGACTACAAGCAACCTTGTTTGGTGGCTCTCTGGAGTTTATCGGATTATCCTATCCTAACTTGGATCGGATAATCCAACACAGTCGGATTATCCTATCTAAGTTGAATCGGATAATCCTATGTTTTCTGGCTGCAACGGCTCTTTTTCGTGGGGACCTATAAAAGGCCCCCTTTCTTCCCCAAAGTGACTAGCTCTGCCCAGCACGATTTTCTCTCTCTCCCCCACCATTGTTGACCTTGCAAAGCTTGCCTCTCTCTCAATTCCTCCCATGATTCCTGCATATCTTTGAGGGAAAAGAGAGAGGAGATCTAGATCTATATTTCCACCAATCAATCTCTCCTCTAAGTGAGGGGAACCCTTTCGATCTAGTTCTTGAAGTTTCATTTGTTGAGTTCTTCGTTGTTCTTCCTCTCTTCTCCCCCATAAGCATTAGTTGCTTGTGGTGGGATTTGAGAGTGAAGGATTTGAGCACTTGTGCTCTTGCCATTGCTTTGTGCATCGGTTTGTGCTCTCCACGAGGATTCGTGGAAGTTGAAAGCTTGTGAACTTGTTACTCTTGGGTCTTTGGACCCTAGACGCCTTTGTGGTGGTTGAGACCTTGTGTGGTCACTTGTAGCCATTCGGGAGCCCCCAATCCAATTGTGGGTTGTGCCCCGGTTGTTGTTGAAAGGCTCTCGAAGGATCCCGATAATGGAAGGTGAACCAATCCTTTGTGGCGCGGTTCATCGGAGCATAGGGTGAGCCTTTGTGGCGTTGAGATCGACCTTTGTGGTGCCTCACACCTCTCCAACGAGACGTACTCCACTAAAAAGGAGGAACTCGGGAATACAACCTCGTCTCCGCGTGCCTCGGTTATTTCTATACCCGAACTCTTTACTTATGCACTTTACATTGTGATAGCCTTCGTTCTTGAAGTATTCTCTTGCTATCACCTTGTTGCTTGTCTTGCTTAGCATAAGTTGTTGGTGCACATAGGTGAACCTAGTTTATTTAGGTTGTTGGCTTGTTAATTTAAACACCTCGATTTATTCCGCAATTATCAAGCCTAAACCGGAAAAGTTTTAATCGCCTATTCACCCCCCCCCTCTAGGCGACATCCTTGTCCTTTCAGAAGGTATCAGAGCCTGGGCTCTCTTTTTGGGCTTTACTGCCTAGAGAGTAAAAGATGTCGTTTAGGGAATTAGTGCATGATCCCACTTTCATATTCGATGTCACAAATTATTATGTTTGGAAAATCCGCATGCTTAATCTTTTTAAGGCCATGGGTCCAAATTATATTAGGATTGTAGATGTGGGTTTTTCTCCTCCAAAGGATTCCAAAAATTATCTTTAGAGGATGAGGAAAACTTCATCTCGAAACTCTTGTTTCTAATGGCCTTATATGTGTTTTGAGCGATGTAGTTCTTACTTCAATCATGCCCTTTCGAAATGCTCATGAGCTATGGACCAAGCTTCAAGATATATATGAAGTGTCCAACGTTATTGAGGATGATTGTTCTCCATCCACTTCCGGCCGTGATGAGTTCACAACTTTTTCCACTTCACCAACATGTGATTTGTCACAAGGTAATGATATGGTGAGTGGTGATAGAAATTGCTTTGTTGATGGTGAGTATTCTATTGACTATACTTCATCTCTATCTCATTACAATGTTCTATCTTTGGACTTAAACTCTTCTAGCACTCCAAATGTCATACATGCTAGAGTTGATAGTCCTTGCATATCATGTAATAGTTGCTTGACTAAATCTCATGATGATATGCTCTCTATGTCTTGTGGCCTTGATAAAAATGCTTCTATTTCCTCTAGTATTTGTTTGGCTAGCAATGTAGAGAAAACCGAACACTCCATGGAACAAGATATTGATTTATATGGCGCTTCAAGTAATTCTTCATCCTCTTTGCCCATTAATCACTGTTGCCTTATGGCTAAGGATTCAAAGGAATCTATCTCAAATCCCGATACATCTTGTGATGATGTGGTTGAGGAGTCTCAAGGAGAAGATTTTGATATTGAATCCTTAACCAAGAAGGTAGCAAAGCTATCCCTCCTCTATGTGAAATCATTGCTTATGTTATTAAGAGTAGGGAAATCATTGAGGATTTGGAAACTCAATTTCTCGAGAAATGTCAAATTGAGAGAGATAACTCTATCACTATAACTCCTTGAAAGCTTCTCTTGAAGAAGAAGAAGAAGAAGGTATAGGTTTTCTCTTGAGAGAGACTTGAGTCTCTTGATGAGCCTAATGATCTTTTTATTGCTAAAATCATTAAGGAAAAGATCATGCTATTGCTAAATGTAAAGTGCTTAAAAAGGAAAAAGTTGAATTTGGTTTGGCAATGCTAGACTATGTGAGGACATAGAGAGACTTGACAAAGCTCACAAGGCTTTAGAAAGTGAACACTCTCTCCTTATCAAGTCTCATGATCAACTCCAAGCTCAACAATCTAAGAATGATGAGCTTGCCAAGTTGTCTTCCTCCATTTCAAATGTTAATGATGCTTGTGCTACTAACTCACTTCTCGTGAAGCATCTATTTTGAAGGAGAATGTTGAGCTAAGGGCTCAACTTGAGTTGCTAACTAGCAAGTATGGGAAATTAGAAGAAAGTCATGAAAAGCTCTCTAGCTCTAATGAGGATCTTCTAGCATCCCATGCAAGGCTAAAGTTAGCTCATGAGGCTATCGCTACAATGGTAACATCTTGTGAGCCTCATATGGACAATGGCACAAATTCTACTAGAAATGCTATATTACCATGTGCTAGTCCTAATAATTCGTCCACTCACAATGTTGCTACATCTTGTGATGAATTACTTTCCTTGCCTTGTTGCTCTATCAATGAAGCTTCTTCCTCTAGTATTTGTGTTGATACTAACCATGTAGAGGAATTAAAGAGCTCAAGGCCCAAGTCACTTCTTTGAAGAAAGACTTGGAAAAGCGTCATGTTGGGAAGTCCACACTTGACAATATGTTGAGTGTTCAAAGACGCCCCAATGACAAGAGTGGACTTGGATTCAACTCCAATAACAAGAACAAGTCCAAGCCTAACAAGAAGAACAAGGGCCAAGAACAAGTCAAGGATTCGGCCAAGATTGTTTGCTTCAAGTGCAAAGTTGAAGGGCACCATGTTAGATCTTGCCCTTTGAAGAAGAAGGCTCTTAGTGAAAAGCAACAAGGAAGAAGCCTCAAGTTCCTCAAGTTGAAGAACGGCCTCTTCCCAAGAAGAATCATGCTACCCCTCCTCAAGTCGAGATTCCAACTAAGAAGAAAGGAGGAAGCAAATGTTGCTACTTATGCGTGAGAAGGGTCACTTTGCTTCTTCATGCACTAATGGTACCTTATCCAACCCATTATAATTGATGATGTTATTCTCTTCGGAAGGATAAGGTTGGCAATGTGTTTGCCAAATATGTTGGTACTCAAAGTGGTGTCAAGAAAAGAACCATTTGGGTTGCCAAGCCTATTGTGACTAGCCTCTTAGGACCCAACTTGGTTGGGGACCAACAAGCTAAAACTTGATCATAGGTGTTGTTGGAGGGCATTGGAGACTTGGTTGCATCATGAAGAATTAAGGGATCTTCATCAATTATATTATCTCAAGCCAAGTCATTTGGATTATATTCTTCTATCTCATATTCAATGTTCCTCCTTGCGGTAACTTTTATTTAAATCATATATACATTGAAAGTTGCTTGCACCCTTGCATGTGTTAGGTTTTGTACCTTGCTAGTGTTGGTATGTGTGTGCTCTCTACCTACTTCTTGAGTAATCAAGAATGTGTATGTTGGTTTGCACACCATGTATTTGTGTTGAGCCTTATTGCTTTTATTTGATATCTTATCTTGTTGGCTCTCTTTTGAGAGATTAATGGACTATCCTATTTTGGGGGAGTGATATGCTTCGTGCACTTCACAATCCTAAAATTTTGTACACATGAGGAATACCACTTAGTGTTGATATATTAATATTATCAACTCTCTATGTGGTATTTCATGCTCATGAAAATTCAAATTCTATAATGTCCATTAATTATCTCTAGTTGGTTTTGCTTGCCTCTTGTTAAAAAAATTGGTTTATCATATTATGGGGGAGTAATAAGCTATGTGCATATTACAAGCCTAGAAAATGTGAACATGTGAGGTTTGCCACCTTGAATTGATATTCTTCATTATCTTGTTCCTATGTGGCATGTTTATCAAACAAGTTCCATTTGCTTAAAATGCTTTTTGCCTCTTACCGTTGGATCTTGTTTGTGATGGAATTTCTTGATATGGCTTTCCCTAAATGTTCTCATATATCTTTTCGGGAAACCAATTGCTTCAAGATACACACTCCTTGGAGTTGCTTTGCATTATCGCGTGAATTTTGAAGCTATCAAGAATATCTATCTATCTAGCATGGCTTTTAATTCCTATTCTTTGCCATATGTTTTTATTGTGAAGATTGGTCTTGTGTTTCATTCCTATATACCACCGAGAAATATCTCCATATACTCCTTGTCCGTGACAAGTGATACTCATAATTGTGGTGGAATTAGTAGACATCGTCATTTGGCTCTTGCTTTGAATTGTCTTATTTTAATGCCAAGAATTTGTTTCGGTCTAACTCTCGTTTATCTTCCTTGCATCTTTTGGATCCTTTTACTCTACTCAAAATTTGTTTTGTGCTTTCTTGACTTAGGAAAAGCAATGATCCAATCCTTGTGCATTTACATTCAAAGTCATACTTCTAGATAATGCACTATTCTTGGGGAAGCAATCCTACATTGAGTAGAACAACATTCTTTTAAATTGGTTTTGTATCTTATTGCTTTCCTTGAACATGATTAGTGTTTGAATAATATGTATGGAGAGTGATGATCCCATTTGTGTGCATTTTGTATTCAAATGCAAGATCATAAATAATGCACAAATCATGGGGGAGCAATCCTATATGCTTTTTGAACATTAGTTGTCTTCATTTGGTGTTTGATCCTGATGACGTGTCTCTTTGAATGACAAACATTTTTCGTCTTGGTACTTTGTGCCATCATGAAAAGTGTAGAGGGTTGGGTTTATTCATTGATGGTTTTTTCATCAATTGGTATCCTGTTTTCATTTGGTATCTTTTCAAAGTGGTTCCTTCAATCATATGTTGATTTGGGTCTTTGATATAATTTGGATAATTCTTTTCTTGTCACACTTGTGTGCTTTCTTGGTTTAATTGGTGTCTTGTCCAAATTGTATCTCGTTTGGTTCTTGAAAGTCTTGTGCATGCATATTTATTATATGTATATCTTATGGCATGCTTACTTTTGTTGATCCAATATATAGGATAAACTCCATCAAATCCTAAATGGCTAAGATGTGCATGAAATTCAATTTCATATCAATATGCACATATTTATGTGGAGTTTGTCCTATGTATGGTAGTTGCTCTAACTACTTTGGACCCAATGAGTTTGGGTTCCATGTGTACTTGAATATGTTTAGGTACACTAGAGATGCATTGGAAGCTTGTCTCATTTACAAGGAAGGTGTTATCACCATGTGCTTATTGGAGCCAATCTCGGATGATCGTGAACTCTTATCTTCTAATCAACAATGTTATCTCGGTAACGAGTATCTACCTCATGCATACTTTTCTAGCTTTCAACCTGGTGGAGGTTGTATTTTGGCATGAATTTCTTTTGTGCGATACTTGTTATCTTTCTCGGAGCATCCCTTTTATCACCTTATCCCTTGTGGATAATTTTGATGCTATGATGAGTATGTGTTGAAAGTTCATCTATATCCCTTTAAGATAAAATTGAGCTTTGTGCTATGCTTTTAAGCAAAGATCTTATTGGTGTATTTATGACTTCCTCTTGGATATCATGTTCTTTACCTTTGTACCTATTTTGTGTGTACATGTTTATTTGTGGACTTATATCTTCGTGATTGATGTCTACTTAGAAACTTATACACATGAGAATAGTTACATCTTTAATTGGTATTCCAATTCTTTAGTGACCACCTCTTATTGCTTTTGATTCTTTGGTAGTTTCTAAATGGCACAAGCTTTCTTTTTATTTGTTATGCTTTTGCATCTTAATAAGTTTGTGGACCTATTTGCTAGATGTTCTTTGGTTTGTGTTCAAAATAATCTAGGAGGGAGTGAGGATTCCATGTTGTGCATAACATATTAAAATGAAATCCTACTTTGTGCACGTACCTTGGGGAGTTCCCTCTTGATTTTTAGAACACTTTTTGGATCTTTTTGTTTGCTTGCTTCTTTCGTCGAAGTATCTTTCTCTTTGATATTCTTTTGCAATTTTTGGATCCTCGATATAGTTTGATCTCCCTCCATATATTCGTCATTAGATATGTGCATTTTATTTCACTCATATTATGAGAAATGCACATTTTGGGGGAGCTCTTACTATATTGGCCTTCTAATTTTTTCTCCCATTTCGGCAATCGATGCCAATGGGGAGAAGTTTAGAGGGTTTAAGGGAATTTGGTTTTATGCTTTAGTTTCGTTCCGAAGCATTTGCCTTTAATGCTCTTGCATCCTTGCTCTTTGTTGTGCATGGTTCCTTAATTCATTATATAAACCCTCGTAAAAGGGATTGTCATCAATTACCAAAATGGGGGAGATTGAAAGTGCATGTGTTGCCCCATGTGTGGTTTTGATAATTAATGACAATCCTTATAGACTAATGTTTGTATTGAGAATTCTTCTAGATCTTGTCCATAGGAAAAGATTGGAGTTCATGTGTTGGACTCTAGAAGATTACATGATGACCAAGGTTCAATCCAAAGGTTTATATGAAGAATGGTCATATGAAGAGTTCAGCTTATTGCAAGCATGGCTTGGAAAAGAAGATTGAGTGAACATTCATGTTATTTCCAAGCCATCATATATATCAAGATAAGAAGATGAAGTTCAATTGGATTCATGAAGACGGAGCTTAACAAGGCTCTCCCATTCCATCATGGTGTATGGGGAGTATGTGGAGAAGTCTTCATCAAGATCGTCATCATCTAGCTCAAGTGGAATGCGCAAGGCAAAGGTATGACACTAGTACAGAAAAGGCTATCAGTGGCGCACCCTTTTTTGATTCTGTGGCGCACCCCCAGATTTGCTGGGTGCGCCACAGAATTCTCGCCACTAAATTTTTTTCTGTGGCGCACCTGGCTTGGTGCGCCACAGAATTCTCACATTTCTGTGGCGCACCTGGCGTGGTGCGCCACAGAATTCTCAAAAAATTGAAAAAATGAAAAAAATGAAGAAAAAAATATAAAAAGTTTCAAAAAAATCAGAAAAATCAAATATGAAAAATCCTAATTATTGGAATTATTTTCAGATTTTTTGAATTTTTTGAACTGATACTTCCCGCTAGGTCACCATCCTCAAATTGCTCCAACCCTAGCACGCTTAACTTCTAAGTTCCACCCAGTTCACCTACCCTTGTGCTACTCAAGTTCTTATTGATATATATATCATATGAACCCTCTTAAGTCTGTATGTGTATATGTGTAGTATGTGTTATAAATGTATGTTTTTAAATTTCAGATTTTTCAAAAACTTCTAAAGTTTCAAAAGGAGATTCAAAAGTTTCAAAAGATCCAAAAAAAATCAAAAAACTTAAAAAAATTCAAAAAATCCAAAAAATTCAAAAAAGTCAAAACACTTCAAAAAATTCAACAATCTTCTTTGTTATACATTTCTGTGTCTTTTTTTGGACTTTTTGAATTTTTTTATTTTTTAAAATTTTTTAAATTTTTTCCTTTTTTTTGATTTTGCTGCGAAAAATCGTCTGTTTGAAATAACTTTTTTTTCTTTTGGAATTAGAGGAATCTGTGAATTGCGGACCGGGTAAACCCTGGTGGATTCGAACTCGGATTTTTCTCTAGTTTTTTTTGACATATTTTTTGCATTATTTCGACGTCGTATGCAAAAGTTATGGCCGTTACAAGTTTTTTTTCCTCAAAATTTCTATACCTACTAGACACTCAAACCTAACTACATGTCAAAGGATTCTATTTATTAATTTTTTTATCATTTTCTTTTACTTCCTGCAAGACTAAAAAGGCGATCCGCGGGGGGGGGGGGGGGGGGGGGGGGGGGGTGGGTGGGATTCGAAAAAAAATCTGTGGTTTCCGTGGCGCACCTGCCAGGTGCGCCACAGAATGTCACCTTTCTGTGGCGCACCTGTCAGGTGCGCCACAGAATTTGTTTTTTCAAATTTTAACCCGCCCCCCAGATAACTTTCTGTGGCGCACCTGGCCATGTTTTAGCCTGGTGCGCCACAGAATGTCTAATTTATGTGGCGCATGTGGTTTAGTGCGCCACAGAAATGTGACTTTCTGTGGCGCACCGGGCTTGGTGCGCCACAAAAAATAATTCTGTGGCGCACCAATTAAGGGTGCGCCACAGAATGCCAACCTACCTATATAGGGTTTCCCTACTAGTGTGATCTTGATAGGGTTTCTATTTTACCGGTCTCATGGTGTTAGTGGGAGACCGGGTTATAGGATAGACGGCGTACTATCAAGAGGGGCTCTCAAGTGAGTAACTTGATCGCATCTTTGTGGAGAGCTCAAACCTTTGCATACTTGGCATATCATCTTTCTTGGTTCTTATTTGGCTTTTATCCATGCGAGAATTTAGAGATTGTGTTCATCTCTATACCAAGTTCTAGTTCATCAAAAACGGATTTCATATGAATATCTTGTTGCGTTTTTTTTATGTTGGAGGATTTACCGGTTGTTAAAGAGAGGTTTACCTTTCTACATTTGGTTTTATCCTCCATCTTTGGACTATGATGTTTCTCTGCATGATCTTGAAGGGCTCTTCGTTATGATTCCAACGAGCCCAAGATTATCGAAATCGGAGTCCGGATGAAAAAGTTATTGCGGTTTTCGTATTGTTGTTTCTGTCAGTTTTCAGACAATCGGATAATCCGACCCAAACTTGGATCGGAATATCCGACCCGGTTTTTGCTGGACGCGAATTCGTCTAAGGACTTTAAAAGCAATGCGTACTGGATTTTTTCGGAATATCCGATCAAGGTTGACTCGGATTATCCGATTCTCAAAAATTGCTCGAATTCGGCTAAGGACTACAAGCAACCTTGTTTGGTGGCTCTCTGGAGTTTATCGGATTATCCTATCCTAACTTGGATCGGATAATCCAATACAGTCGGATTATCCTATCTGTCTTGGATCGGATAATCCTATACAGTCGGATTATCCTATCTAATTTGAGTCGGATAATCCTATGTTTTTTGGCTGCAACGACTCTTTTTCGTGGGGAACTATAAAAGGCCCCCTTTCTTTCCCAAAGTGACTAGCTCTGCCCAGCACAATTTTCTCTCTCTCCCCCACCATTGTTGACCTTGCAAAGCTTGCCTCTCTCTCAATTCCTCCAATGATTCTTGCATATCTTTGAGGGAAAAGAGAGAGGAGATCTAGATCTACATTTCCACCAATCAATCTCTCCTCTAAGTGAGGGGAACCCTTTCGATCTAGTTCTTGAAGTTTCATTTGTTGAGTTCTTCGTTGTTTTTCCTCTCTTCTCCCCCCATAAGCATTAGTTGCTTGTGGTGGGATTTGAGAGTGAAGGATTTGAGCACTTGTGCTCTTGCCATTGCTTTGTGCATCGGTTTGTGCTCTCCATGAGGATTCGTGGAAGTTGAAAGATTGTGAACTTGTTACTCTTGGGTCTTTGGACCCTAGACGCCTTTGTGGTGGTTGAGACCTTGTGTGGTCACTTGTAGCCATTCGGGAGCCCCAATCCAATTGTGGGTTGTTGAAAGGCTCTGGATTCCGCCTCGAAGGATCCCGATAGTGAAAGGTGAACCAATCCTTTGTGGTGCGGTTCATCGGAGAATAGGGTGAGCCTTTGTGGCGTTGAGATCGACCTTTGTGGTGCCTCACACCTCTCCAACGAGATGTACTCCCCTAAAAAGGAGGAACTCGGGAATATATCCTCGTCTCCGCGTGTCTCGGTTATTTCTATACCCGAGCTCTTTACTTATGCACTTTACATTGTGATAGCCTTCGTGCTTGAAGTATTCTCTTGCTATCACCTTGTTGCTTGTCTTTCTTAGCATAAGTTGTTGGTGCACATAGGTGAACCTAGTTTATTTAGGTTGTTGGCTTGTTAATTTAAACACCTAGTTTTATTTCGCAATTATCAAGCCTAAACCGGAAAAGTTGTAATCGCCTATTCACCCCCCTCTAGGCGACATCCTTGTCCTTTCAGAACCGTCCCGACATCCACGGCGATGCCCTCAAGCAACAGAGAACTGGCTCTGCACGACACCGCGAAAGGATGCACGAGGCCACGGATGGGTTCTAGACGGCCGGAGTGGCGCTTAATATATCTCGCGAAACTCAGCGCCCTATTTACTTCAGAAGATATATCATGCTATTCGGAAGGAATCATGAGTTTAAAAGGAATGAACTGAATAACACAAGAAAGGGAATTCAGAGACTGGTGACGTGAAACACACGCTCGTTGGGAGACCCCATGAAAAAGGTATGATGTAGTGCAACAACAAGTTTTCCCTTGATAACAATACCAAGGTTTAATCGAACCAGTAGGAATTTGAAGAGCTTCAACACGGTGTCAACAACGGCGCCGTGGACTGCTGACGCGGACCTGCACACAACACAACGAAACTATTTTGCCCCAACGAAACAGAAGGTTGACAATCTCCCCGGCTTGCTGAATACAAAGGATTAAACTTATAGTGTGGAAAATAAATATAAATGCAAAAAGGAACAGCGAGCAAATGAATGTAGAACGTGGTGGAAACGGTGTTTTTATCAGTGTAAGAGAATGGACCGGGGTCCACAGTTCACTAGTGGTGTCTCTCTGTGAAACATATAACTAACATGATGGGTAAACAAATTACAGCTGGACAATTGACAAATAGCAAAAGCATGACAATGCATATTATGATAAGACAATGTTCATTAGTAGTATTTATTGGTCATTACAACATATTACATAGACCGTTTACCAGCTGCATCTATGACTAATAATCTACCCCCGGGGATAACATCCGTGTCTCCCGTGAGTATTAAGTTGCAAGCAACGGATAATTGCATTAAGCAAAGTGTGTAATGTAAATTATGTAAATGACATATAAGGAGTGCATATAAGCATAACAAAGTTGTTTTCTCCCTAGTGGCAACAACACATCCACAACCTTAGTCGTTTCTGTCAGCTCGAGACCAGATTACTGGAGGCATGAATCCACTATCTAGTATAAATACCCCCTCTTGGAGACAGTAGCATCTACTTGGCCAAAGCATCTACTAGCATCGGAGGGCATGCAAGAACATAAATAAAACAGTAGATAAATAGATGAACCACTTAATCATAACTTCACAATCCATCGGATCCCAGCAAACACAACATGTAGCATTACATAAAAATGATCTTGATCATGTTAGTCAGCTCACAAGATCTAAACATGATAGCACAAAGTGGAGAGACTACCAAATAGCTACTGCCATGGACCCGTAGTCCAATGAAGAACATGAAGAACTACTCACGCATCAGTCCGGAGGCGGGCATGGTGATGTAAAGCCCTCTGGTGATGATCTCCCTCTCCGGCAGGGTGCCAGGAAGAGCTTCAGAATCTCCCCGAACTAGGGTTGACGGCGGCGGCGACGGAACTTTTTGTGGATATTTGATTGGGTACTTTGGGTTTTCTGGACGAGGGGTTTATATAGGCGGAAGAGGTGCGCGAGGAGGCACCCGAGGCGGCCAGGCGCCACCTCGGCGCGGCCCCACCTCTGGCCGCGCCGGGCATGCGCCTGGGCCCCCGGGTCGCCTCTTCGTGCGCCCTTCGGACTTCGTCTTCGTGTCGGTAAAAAAACTGGCCCCTGTCGATTTGCGTCCAATTCCGAGGATATTTCCTTAACAGCTTTTCTGAGAAAAAAAGACAGCAGAAAACAGGAACTGGCACTGTGACATCTTGTTAATAGGTTAGTACCCAAAAAAATGTATAAAGATGATATAAAGTGTAAATAAAAACATGTAGCATTTGGTATAAAACAAGCATGGAGCATCAAAAATTATAGATACGTTTGAGACGTATCAGAGACCTGTTCGTGTGCATGGGACTACCATTCGTACAATATGATGGGTATCATTTAAAGGGTCAACCGACCTATCTACGACTAATAGGAGTAGAGGACCCAAGGCCCTCTGGAAGTTCCAAGCTCTTCAAATCTACAAAAGGGCTAGCCATGATTGGCATCGTTTTCATCTAGAAGGCAGATCCATCTAGGGCTCTGTCATATTTCGAATATTTCTCCATCTGTCGAGTTTATCATCTGAACCCGCCAGGTTCCATCATTGTAATCGCTCCGTATGAATATTTTATCTCTCCTAAAGATGATAATTTCTGTCTGGTTTACAGAACTATATCTATATATATTAACAATAAGCATTACATGCATGGTTACCACTATACTACCTTCCCATTTAGTCTGTCCTTCCTTGTTTTAAACGAGGACGAATCATCTTTGTACGAAAAAGAGTACTCCGTACCAAATCAAACGCGTCAGATATGGGCAGTCTGGTATACGCAAATGCAGCATGAAAGAAAAGAGTCACCATTTAGTTAGCGTGAATTACCAATTTACCATCACATCAATCTTTGCTTATTGGTGCTCTGCCTGCAACAAACCCAAAAGTTACGATATCTTAATATATTGTGTGATATTGCATGGTCAATATTCCAATGTGCTGTGTCAGATACTACTAACCTACATATATTAATCAATAAGCTCAACTTGTTCTTCCAGCTAAGATAAATATTCGGGTCACAAACTAAGTCTGAACATACACACACAAAGATCACACTTTGACACATTCAGATAGACTTGTACCAATATCCTGAAGCCGTTTTACGTTTATTATATGCAGGTCAAAACCCCATACATTAGTAAAATGCTGAAGGTAACAATCCTTCTTGAGCCGAACCATGGTGTCGTTCGCTTTCTGCTACATGCCCTGAATCTGACTGATTAAAGCTAGTAAGCGTGCTGATGGAAAAGCCTAAATAACCTGAAAACAGCCCATAGAAGCTCCTGTCGAATCTGCGACAACATTAAACTACATATTGCTGGTGGTGAAAGGACACGATCGATCCTCAGATGCAACGAACACTGCCGACTTAATTTGTTTTCAGCAATGTCATGAACTTGTTTATGTGATGGTCGTCAGAGCGCCTGAATAATGACCTAACTCAATATCCTTTTGTCCTGTGCTAG
Source organism: Poa pratensis (assembly GCA_947311845.1). Classification (NCBI taxonomy): domain Eukaryota; kingdom Viridiplantae; phylum Streptophyta; class Magnoliopsida; order Poales; family Poaceae; genus Poa; species Poa pratensis. The sequence continues at coordinate 52,226,529 of CAMZMU010000040.1, read as the reverse complement.
CTGACATGATCATCCATGCATGGCCGGCTAATGGAGTCCGACAAGTTTGCTATTACATGGATGGAGGATGGATTAAATCATCGAGTGTCATCTCCATTGCAGAATTAACAACTCAAAGAATTAGCACTAGCAGTTAGTAGTAGGCATTCCCCTAACTATCCAATGAACTAATGTTCTAGTGACAGCCAGCTGAGAGACATGAGACGGGAGATCACCCAATGCATTCTTGACGCGTCAACATACGTGGCGTGCGTGCGTGCTCGCTGTTTATTTTTGTGTGCAGTGATTTGCCAATGCGGTCGATGTTAATTAATTAACTGGAGTTGGAGAACAGCGAATCGTTGGTCGTCGAGAACGACCCGTCACCGTCGTCGGCGCGGGCGCCGGAGCCGCCGTGCTTGGCGAGGTTCTCCTTGATCAAGGTGATCTCGTGGCACACGTCCGCCATGGTGGGCCGCAGCGCCGGCGAGTACTGCGTGCAGGCGAGGCCGAGCTCGATCAGATCGACGACCGCCATGTCGGCCACCACCGGTACCGCGCCCTCGACGACGTCCCGCTGCCACGGCGCGTGGGCGACGGCGCCGGCGACGTCTTGCGGATAGTGCCGCCTGACCCAGTCGTGCAGCGTGAGCCCCTCGCTGAAGATGACGTCCGTCGGCCGCTTCCCGGTGAGCAGCTCCAGCAACATCACGCCGAAGCTGTACACGTCGCCACGCACCGATGGGCGCCCTCCTAATCCGTATTCTGAAACAACCAGATAGTGTTAATCAATGTAAGATCAGCTAAGTTTCATGAACTGAGTTGCGAAGTGACATAAAGTATGGCGACTCGTGTGTCTGCATGCATGCATGCATGCATGAACAAACTTTTGTGCTTGTCACGTACGTACCAGGCGCAATGTATCCAACTGAGCCTTGCAACAGTCCGGTGGTGATGCAGTGCGTGCCGCTGGCGTCGCCGTCCACGCCGGCGACGAGCCGCGCGATGCCGAAGTCCGAGATCACGGCGCGCATCCCCTCGTCGAGGAGGACGTTGCTCGGCTTGAGGTCGCAGTGCACGACCTTCGCCGCCGCGTAGTGGTGCAGGTACGCCATCCCGTCGGCCACGTCGCTCGCGATGCTCACGAGCTGCCCGAAGCCTAGCCCGCTGCCGCCGCCGCCGTCGTGCGGGTAGAGGTGCGCCTCGAGGCTGCCGTGCGGCATCAGCGGTAGCACGAGCGCGTTGAAGCTGGCAGTGCTGCAGGTAGTGATCACCCTGATGAGGTTCTTGTGCCGTGTTCGCCGTAGCGCCTCGCACTCGCGTTTGAAGCTGGCGGAGACCTCGCCATCGCCGCCGCACTTCGGCTCGACCAGCACCTTCACGGCGACACGGGCGCCACCGCGGAGCGTCCCCGCGTAGACGCGCCCAAAACGCCCTGAGCCGATCAGGTTCGACTCGGCGAAGCCGCCCGTGGCCTCCGAAAGATCCCGGTACGACAGCCTCGGGTGCTCCCTCTCCGCCGCCTCGTCATCGTCAACGCCAGCGACCCACGTCGGCCGCCGCGTCGGCATCGACCTGCACCCCACGGTGCATACCAGCATGACGCACACTGCTGCAACTATGCCGACAACGGCTGGGAGCACCGCGCGCTGACGACCTGCAGCACCGCGCCCACTTGCGCCGCCGCACGTTGCAATACCGTGGATACCGGTATCCCCGGATATGCAGAGCTTCGGATTGCCTCGGAACGCCGCCGCAGACAGGTTCACGAGCACGCCGGCGCGGGGCACGACTCCCGAGAAGTTGTTGTACGAGAAATCCGCGTCCCGAAGTGACGTCGATGCCAGCAGGGACTCTGGCAGTGGTCCCGAGAGCCCATTTCGCGACACGTCGATCGCCTCAAGGAACGGCAGCGCCATGACCGCCGTCGGGAGCGCGCCTCGCAGCGTGTTACCGGAGAGGTTGAGGTACTCGAGCGCGACGCAGCCGCCGAGCTGAGACGGGATGGCGCCGGCGAGCTCGTTGGACGACAGGTCGAGCGCGAGGACCATGTCCATCTTGCTGAGCTCGATGGGGAGAGGCCCATCAAGGTGGTTGTTGGATAGGTTTAGGTAAATCTTGAGGCTGTTCATGGCGGCGACGTGCTGGGGGATCTTACCTTGGAGACCATTGTAGGAGAGGTCGAGGATTTCGAGGTTCTGGCAGTCGCCGAGGCTCGGGGGATGGTGCCGGCAAGGCGATTGTGGTGCAGCATCAGCCTTCTGAGCTGCGTTAGGTTGGAGAACGTGTCCGGGATGGCACCAGCTAGGAGATTACCGGAGAGATCAAGGAGGCCGAGGTGTGGCAACTCACCGATGCACCTGGGGATCTCGCCCGAGAGGAGGTTGTTGGACAGGTACAGCTGCTCGAGCCGCTGCATGCGCGATAAGTCCGGCGGGATGGAGCCGTTGAGCAGGTTGTTGGAGAGGTTTAAGTAGGTGAGGTTGACGAGGCCGGAGATGTTGGGCGGGATGGAGCCGGAGATGGCGTTGTCCTCGAGATGGATCTGTCGGAAGCCGCGGGAGAGCTTGTCGATGAACGGCGGTAGCCTGCCACCGAGACCGTTCCCTGCGAGCTCGAGCTCCTGCAGGCGGGTGCAGTTTGTGAGGGAACGGAAGAAGGGTCGAGGTTGTGTTGCCGTCGTGGCTGGAGAGGTTGTTGTAGGAGAGGTAGAGATACTGCAGCCGCGGCAACCTGTCGAACACCTTCGACGGCAGCTCGCCGGCGAGGTAATTGGACTCGAAGTCGACCCACTCGAGAATGGGAGAGTTGGAAAGAGCCGGCGGGATTGGTCCGGACAGGTCGTTGGACCACAGGAGGAGAAAGCGGAGGCTGGGGAGGCGGCACTCGGCAACGTAGGGGATGTCGCCGGCGAGTGAGTTGTTGGCGAGGTCCATGTACTGCAGCGCGGAGCAGTTGCAGAAGAGCGTCTCCGGGATGCCGCCGGAGAGTCGGTTGCCGCTGAGGTCAAGGTAGTACAGCTCCCGGAGGAGCCCGATGCCGGCGGGATCGCGCCCTCGAGGAGGTTGTTGGTCAGGCTCAGCTGCGTCAGCCTCGACAGTGCGGCGAGCTTCGCCGGAATCTTCCCAGCGAAAGCGTTGCTCGAGAGATCAAGCACCGAGAGGAAAGACATCCGTCCCAGCGCCGGCGAGATCACGCCGCCGATTCCGCGGCCGCTGAGCACGAGCTGCGTGACTCGCCGCCTGCCCGGTGGGCCACGGCCACACGTGACGCCGGTCCAGTTGCAGAACCCCGGAGAGCTTCCCCAGTCGGCGAGGGCGCCGCCGGGTCAGCCGAGACATCTGACAAGAAAGCGAGGAGAGCGGACCGGTCGTCGGCCACTGGCACTGCTCCTGGTGCCATGGCGGCGGCGGAGACAGTGATCGGCACGATGAGGCCGACATGGAAGATGATGATGATGACGATGATTGGGATGGTGAGCAACTTGGCCATTGAGGCCGGCAGGGTGGTGGTGGCGATGAGGTGGACGTGGAGGTCATTTGATAGCTACGTCTGCTACAATGCCATGGTTTTATGGGGAGCGGAGCTTGAGATGAGAAGCAGCTGGAACTGCAGACGAGGCTATTGAGGAAGGAAAAAGGGCGGGAAATCGAAGGTGGCTGCCTAACTGTTGTTGAAAGGCCGCGTGCGCCGCGGCTGGATTTAGTTCGAAATGTTTGACTTTTGATGAGAGGTGTACGTACATACGTGTGCGGGTGCAACTTGCGATCTCGCCTGGAGAAGCAAGTCAAACCTAGAACTAGTTTTGTTTGTTTATCCACGAAATTGTATTAGTCAAAGTACGCGCCAAACTGTTTCAAGATCATCTGTCAAGTGGTATGAAACCGCACGAGACTGATTAACATCATGCTGGTTAATTAAGTGGTTATATATCCATGGCAAGTTGTACTTCACAGCACACGTGATGTCGTCAGGTTTGCATATTAGCCTGAAAAAATAGCACCCTAGCAACACAAGGAAACTAATATTTCTGCAAGGAAAAAGTCCAAAACAAATCTTGAACTTGTAAAGAAACATAAATTGAACCATGAGTTTTGAATCCCCGACGTTGGCACTCTGAACTTGTCAATCTCGGTCTATCCTAAACCATGTGCTGTAACCGTGCGGGCCCCAATCGCCGGCTGAGAGTAGCACGATATCCTGGCCGGTTGTAACATTCCCGGTGCGCAAAAATGTCTAAGGTTCAAAATAGACCAGGATTAACAAGTTCAGAGTGCCAACTTTCGGAATCAAAGTTAGGGTTGATTTATTTATTTTCTCTACAAGTTCAAGGTTTGTTTTGAATTTTTTTCCTTTATGCAATGCCCTCCGCAGGGAAAAGTTTTTCGCTGGCAGGTGCGGTCATTCCGTGATCAATTGGAGGGAGGTCTATCGCCCCTTCAAGCTAGGTGGATTAAGCATGCCTGACCTTGAGAAGTTCGAACCCCGGCAGACCGTGGGTTGGACCTAAGCTTTGTTGTGATGAATAGGACATGGCCCTCTTAAGCGCATCCACCCCGATATTTATGGGGGACGGAAGAAGGCGCTGTTTTGGCAAAATAACTGGATTGGCTCCGGGCGTTTTCGTGAGTTGGCTCATAAGCTCTGCAGGTTGCTTCCCAGAAGATTTGATTGGTCAGCAAGGAGCTTGAAAACGGCAACTGGATCACCTATGTTTTGCAGTTGAATGCGGTGGCCTGGCTATGGCACTTCACCCCTTGTAGCCTCGTCCTTGGCCAATGTATCTCTCGGTGGCTCATGGTAGGACTCAATTTCTTGGATTTGGATTGCGAATGGATCTTACTTGGCAAGCTCGGCCTACAAGTCTCAATTCGTAGGCTCCTACCCCAACTTCTCCTCAAGTAGAGATCCGGGTGGCCTTTGTTGAACACAAGTGCACCATGTTATTTTGGCTTGTCCTCCATGGCAAGATCCTCACAGCAGATAGGCTGTCACATGACTCCGGAAATAGCTAGCCGCATCTGTGAGGATTTGTGGTGCCTCAGCGTCTGACTCTTACGCTCGTATCTCCACTCTTCCCTCAGCGACCCGGTGAAGATGCTCTTAGGGACGGCCGAACTAACTCTGCCTTTTATTATCGAAACAAAAGGGGGTTACATGGTTGTAACCAAAAAAATAATAATAACCCGGATGAAATCCTGTATATATCTTACACGAAGCTGACATATATACTGCGGACGAGATCTGTGTTAACACCACCCAAGATGTATGTATGAACACGATCATGGGAGGCTAGTAGGATCGATCAACAATCAGCGAGTAGCTGGGTGGGATTAAGCCTTCCTTCCTTGATTAGCTAGCACGCGCGCCAATTAGCGGAGACAAACCATGCATAAACAAGTCGCGTGTTCTGCTAATCTACGGCATGTCGATCAGCGCATCTCCATCATCTCATCCTCTTACTGAATCAATCATTCAATATTGCAAGATCTCACAGCACGCAAGCGGCCGGCGTGCGTGTCTCCTGTTGCGGTGTGATGTGGCGAGCCGCAGCCGAGCGCCGGTGGTGCGGTTGGGGGAGCCTTCTTCTCCGCTGCGATCGACGGTGACATGGGGAACAGGCTGACAATCACCATGACAAGGAGAGACCGAAAGGCGCATGGAAGAGAGGAGTGGCGTGACGTGATCTCGTGAGAAAGCAATCTCAAGCGAAGCTACGTCGATCGACAAATCGGCAAGAACTGAAAGCCCACGGGCCTCGGCACGTGTCGGCTCTCTGAAGAGACCAGCTGGGTAATGCATGGCGTGCCGTGGTAAAATCAAGGAGGAGCTTGGCCAAATCGCCTAGAGGCTATCTAGCTAGAGTGGTACTACTTGTCATTTGTTTGCATTTGTTTTCAAATTACATGCCGCCAAATGGCACATGATCACAAGGTATGCCAACTTGTCAAGTCAAACTACTTTGCAGTCGTCCTCTACAAAACCCTATGATGTTAAACTTAGACAGATGATTGATCGGGTTAAAATCTTATACTCAAGGTCATGGGTGGGGAAAAAAAGAACACGTAGATGTAGGAGCTATCAGCTGCTTGTCATGTTGTTCTGTGTGCGAGGCACAAACCTAACTCAACCGCGCAATCGCACTGCCCTGTCAGTGTATCATCTTTCACATCGACAAAGTAGACACCGTCCCGTCATCATTTATTTTCCTTTTTAAAAAAAAGACACCGTCACGTCGAAAATAAGACATGCACTGGTCTTTCAATTATGTCATCTCTAGTCGCATAGATAGCAGATTGGAGAAACCAGACATGGCACGAAGCTAGTTAAGCGGAAAATCAAGAGTGGAACAATTATAAGAACCGACACTTCGCTCTAGCGACTCCGGAGGCGAAAACTACTCGAGCGAAGAAGCCTCCTAGATCGACGTTTCCTCCTCGCCGTCACCGGCTCCAACGCGGCGGCGGCACCCTACCGGATCAGGCTCCTGTTTTCTCAGGACGCAGCAGTGCTGATGCATGGCGCACCGGCGGCAATGAAGACAGGCGAGGAGATGTAGATCGGCGGGACATGCAGAATCGTTTATAGCTGTACTCATCCCGCTGGTTGTTCCCGGTAGGCGTCACACAAGAAACGTCGAAGGTACCCCACGGCGTCCAATCTCATCTTGTGGGTGGGCGGAGGTCATGGGAAAAAATACCATGGCGTGTTGTGGCATGATTTGCAATCCATGGCGACAACGACGACTTGAGAAGGCAGCAGATGCACATTATGGACATGATCTATGTCCGCGGCATCTGATTGTTTGGAGGCTCGGTCTGCTGGAAACACAGACTGCTTGGTACTTCGCCTCTTGTTTTCCAGATGTGATCGTAGGCAACCTCGGCAATCACTTTGCAAGGTTCATGGGGCGATCAGCAGCTAGACGGCGGATGCCAGAGGATCTCGGAAGGGGTGTCCCCTTCAGATTCATAATTGGCGGTGGTCGTCGCTCGCTAACACGTCCAAGCAAGCATGGTTATTGGTCGTGTGGCAATGTTCACATTAGGACTGTACTTGTTACGTTTGTGTGTGTCTCCAATGCACGCATGTCATTGATGGGGTATCATGGGCCTATGGCGTATGCGTGACCTAGAGAACCACTGGCTACAAATGAAAATGATGGTTGATAAGTGGAGGGACTTCACAAGGTGGCTGAGCTTTGGTGGATGTCCTTAAGTACCAGGTTTTGAGCTCCTTGTTGATTTTGACATATGTGAGACATGATCTGTAAACCCTAAACTATGAAACTATGCAGTACATAAGGCCATGTGTATTGATTGGTGCAGAGGCCGAAGCTATGTCCCCTTTTCATGAAAAAAAAGTTGTATGTGTTTGGAGCTCTCTCGGAGATGCTCTTGTGTATGCTCCAACCAACACTGGCTTCAGTTAGCTAGTGGCATGCTTGTAACGGAAAAAAAAAAGAGAATGAAATCATATACTCTCTCTGTTTCACAATATAAGATGTTTTAGGTGTTACACGTGTTGTCTAGATTCGTAATAAAAGAGTGGACATGTACATAAAATATGTCTAATACATATGTACATCTGAATGTGGATAAGGGATAAACATCTTATATTGTTGTGAAACGGGGGAGTTATCCTACACGGAGTTGACATACTGCGGACGAAATCTCACTGAACACCATCCAAGAGGGTATGTAGTATGAACATGATCATGGACGTGGAGGCCTAGTCGGATCGATCAACAATCAGGTGGGTGGGATTAAGCCTTCCTTACTTGAACAATCAGTTACTACTTCCTACTCCTTCCTAGCACGTGTGCCAACTAAATTAGCGGAGACAAACCATATGCATGCACAAGTCGTGTTCTGCTAATCTACGGCACATCGATCAGTATTTGAAAATCAATATTGCTGCATCTCGCAGCACGCAAGCGGCGTACGTGCGTGTCTCCTGCATGCATTGTGTTGCGGTGTGATGTGGCGAGCCGTAGCCGAGAGAGCGCCGGTGGTGCGGTTGGGGGAGGGAGCCTTCTTCTCCGCTGTCTGCGATGGCGACATAGGGGGAACAGGCTCCTGGCCGGGAGAGACCGAAAGCAGCGACGTGATCTCGTGAGAAAGCAATCTAGTAAATCTGAAAGGGAAGCTAGGACAAATAGGCAAGGAAGCTGTCGCGTGTGGGGGCAGGAACTGGAAGGCAATTGGAAGCCTCGGCACTTGTCGGCTGTCTGCAGAGACCATCTGGGTAATGGCCAGCACGACATATATGACTACTTAGGTCTGTATCAATGCATCATCTCTTAACACGATATCATAGGAGTATTAAAAAAATTAAGATACAACTAGTACAATGCAATGTTTTCTATATGTTGTATCTACATTTAATGCTTTGAGACTCATACATGCATATGATTGGGTTAGAACCATTTTTTGCATTTGGCCATGTGGAAAGGTTGTATCTTAGTTAAGATACAACATCACTCTCTCTCTCTTCATTAAGTAGTATGCCACATAAGCAAATGCCTATAAAATCGCGCTAAGAACCTTGCATTGGCATAGGCCTTAGACTAGACATAGTGGTGGTATCATATGTGATATCATGCAATACATGCATGCAAACTGCTGATGTGTCACTGCATTTGTGTCTTTTGGTTTACCACATAGATCAACTTGTGTCTTATTGTTTACTACATCTAACTTAGATCATGTCTTTTGATTTACTACATCTAAACTTGTGCATATTCTTGAATTTGCCATTTCCATTTAGTTAATTAAACTATGCTTATGCCATTGACACTTAGGTATTTTAGTTGTCAAACTTGCCATTTCCACTTTGTTAGTTTAATGATGCACATGACATTGACACTTAGCTATTTTAGTTGTCAAACTCATGATTTTTGTATGAACTTGTAGGAGGATCAACAATGACGTCCATCTTCGTCATCCGTCCATCGTCGCGGAGTTCATGTGGATGCTATGTTGAATTATGCCTATGTGGAGTTTGGACTATGTTGAATTCATGTTTGTGGAGTTCATGTTGATGGAGTTTGAACTATGTTGAGTTCATGTTGATTTTAGTCTTATGGAGGAGTTTGATCTTGTTATATATAATATGGAGCACTATTTAGTCATACTTGTGTCAGAATTATCATCTGTGAATTATTTTGTGATTTATCTGTAAAATGCAGTGATTTTTGCAAAAACAGCACAAATCTGTGCCATATGGTCAATTTGCCGTGTTCAGGCACATGGCAAAGATCTTTGCCGTGTCAAGCCACACGGCAAATCTGCCACGCGTCGCGCACCTGTGCGTCTGGCAACTTGCCAGATGACCATATGGTCTCTTTGCCGTGCGGTGGTCAGTGTTCCTGACGACAAAGGGTGCGTGCTGGGATATGTGCAGAGGTGCTGTGCCGTGCGGTCTCGCATCAAGCGCACGGCAAAGCTGGTCTTTTTGCCGTGCGGTGGGGAGGCGAGCACACGGCAAAGATGTTGCTCGATGCACACGGCAGAGATAGACACCACGGCAAAGAACTGACAAGAGGGTTGACCACATTCTGACAGAAATTTGCCGTGAGCAAGGAGGACGCACGGCAAAGCCCTTTGCCGTGTATTTTGTGAAAAGCGCACGGCAAAGTTCGTTGCCGACCGTGAACTTTGCCGTGCGATTATACACGGTAAAGCCTTTGCCGAGTTCCGCAGCCCCTTTGTCGTGTTTGTGTTGTACACGGCAAATTCTCATTTTCCGGTAGTGTATCTCCACTCTTCCTCAGATTGGTAGAAGGCCATACCCGGTGAAGATGCTCTTAGGGACGGCCGAACTAACTCTGCCTTTTATTATCGAAACAAAAGGGGGTGACATGGTTGTAACCAAAAAAAAAAAAAAAATTAACCCGGATGAAATCCTGTATATATCTTACACGAAGCTGACATACTGCGGACGAGATCTGTGTTAACACCACCCAAGATGTATGTATGAACACGATCATGGGCGTACGCACCTGGAGGCCTAGTAGGCTAGTAGGATCGATCAACAATCAGCGAGTAGCTGGGTGGGATTAAGCCTTCCTTCCTTGATTAGCCAATTAGCGGAGACAAACCATGCATAAACAAGTCGCGTGTTCTGCTAATCTACGGCATGTCGATCAGAACATCTCCATCATCTCATCCTCTTACTGAATCAATCATTAAATATTGCAAGATCTCACAGCACGCAAGCGGCCGGCGTGCGTGTCTCCTGTTGCGGTGTGATGTGGCGAGCCGCAGCCGAGCGCCGGTGGTGCGGTTGGGGGAGCCTTCTTCTCCGCTGCGATCGACGGCGACAATGACCATGACAAGGAGAGACCGAAAGGCGCATGGAAGAGAGAGTGGCGTGACGTGATCTCGTGAGAAAGCAATCTCAAGCGAAGCTACGTCGATCGACAAATCGGCAAGAACTGGAAGCCCATGGGCCTCGGCACGTGTCGGCTCTCTGAAGAGACCAGCTGGTGGGTAATGCATGGCGTGCCGTGGTAAAATCAAGGAGGAGCTAGGCCAAATCGCCTAGAGGCTATCTAGCTAGTGGTGACAAGAGGATGGATAACACAGAGTAGCTGCATTTGTTTTCAAATTACATGCCGCCAAATGGCACATGACAAGGTATATATGCTAACTTCTCAAGTCAAACTACTTTGCAGTCATACTCTACACAACCCTATGATGCTAAACTTAGACAGGTGATTGATCGGATTAAAATCTTATACTCAAGGTCATGGGTGGCCAAGTCTTTGGGGAAAAATAGAACACGTAGAGGTAGGAGCTATCAGCTGCTTGTCATGTTGTTGTGTGTGCGAGGCACTAACCTAACACAACCGCGCAATCGCACTGCCCTGTCAGTGTATCATCTTTCACATCGACAAAGTAGACACCGTCCCGTCATCATTTATTTTCCTTAAAAAAAAAAGACACCGTCACGTCGACAATAAGACATGCACTGGTCTGTCAATTATGTCATCTCTAGTCGCATAGATAGCAGATTGGAGAAACCAGACATGGCACGAAGCTAGTTAAGCGGAAAATCAAGAGTGGAACAATTATAAGAACCGACACTTCGCTCTAGCAGACTCCGGAGGCGAAAACTACTCGAGCGAAGAAGCCTCCTAGATCGACGTTTCCTCCTCGCCGTCACCGGCTCCAACGCGGCGGCGGCACCCTACCGGATCAGGCTCCTGTTTTCTCAGGACGCAGCAGTGCTGATGCATGGCGCACCGGCGGCAATGAAGACAGGCGAGGAGATGTAGATCGGCGGGACATGCAGAATCGTTTATAGCTGTACTCATCATGCTGGTTGTTCCCGGTAGGCGTCACACAAGAAACGTCGAAGGTACCCCACGGCGTCCAATCTCATCTTGTGGGTGGGTGGAGGTCATGGGAAAAAATACCATGGCGTGTTGTGGCATGATTGCAATCCATGGCGACAACGACGACTCGAGAAGGCAGCAGATGCACATTATGGACATGATCTATGTCTGCGGCATCTGATTGTTTGGAGGCTCGGTCTGCTGGAAACAACAGACTGCTTGGTACTTCGCCTCTTGTTTTCCAGATGTGATCGTAGGACGCAACCTCGGCAGTCACTTTGCAAGGTTCATGGGGCGATCAGCAGCTGGACGGCGGATGCCAGAGGATCTCGGAAGGGTGTCCCCTTCAGATTCATAATTGGCGGTGGTCGTCGCTCGCTAACACGTCCAAGCAAGCATGGTTATTGGTCGTGTGGCAATGTTCACATCAGGACTGTACTTGTTACGTTTGTGTGTGTCTCCAATGCACGCATGTCATTGATGGGGTCTCATGGGCCTATGGCGTATGCGTGACCTAGAGAACCACTGGCTACAAATGAAAATGATGGTTGATAAGTGGAGGGACTTCACAAGGTGGCTGAGCTTTGGTGGAGGTCCTTAGGTACCGGGTTTTGAGCTCCTTGGTTGATTTTTTTTTCTTCGAAACTTTCAATTCCTGATTGATTAAGCCGAAAAGAGTTGGACAGTTTATAAGGAAAACCGGCCAAAAACCGTACAACACAACGCACCGCTCGCCGGCCAAACCCGGCGAAAACCAACACAACCGCTGAGCGGCACCAAACAAAGAAAACCCCACACGCCACTCAAGAGAGGGCCTCGCCGAGACCGCACGAAGGCGTCATCGTCATCGTCATCACATCTCCCCTGGGGGCCACTCCGCCAACCTGAAACTCCGAGCATGCGACTCCGACTCCGACTCCGCCGCAGGCAGCCATCGAGCCAACCCACACTGTCGTGGCAGTGTGGAGCCAAAAGAAGATCCGTGCCACTCAGCCCCTGCGACAAGACAGCGCAGCTCCGAGTCCGAACACATCGTCGCCACAGAAGCCTCAACGCGAACCACACGCCGTGCGCAAACCACTGCTGCGCCCTGCGGAGCCCACCAAACACCACCTTCCGGGGCCGCCGCCCCGACATAGCACCGCTCAACCTCGAGCTGCAACGTCGCACGACCTGACTCCTCCGCAGCCCAAACTGCACAGAGCAATCACCCGCAGACCACGACCGCCGCACCACATCCGGGGCCGCCGCCCCGACGTAACGTCCAACCGTCCAAACTGGGACGCGTCGACCGAGCCGACGACCCTGCAACCCAAGTTGCACAAAGCCGCCACCCAAGTGGTGCAAGACCGCATCCCTCCACCATAGAGATGCGACTGGGCCACAACCCGAGGCCGCCGCCTCGGCGCACACCAACCATCCCGGAGCCGCCGCCCCGGCTTCCTCCACGCTCGCCGGCAGCACAGCCCCGCAAAAGGGCACAAACCTCAACATCCGACGAAGGTCAGGGCCTCCAAAGGCGATGCCCCCAAGGGGGGAGCGACGAAAACGACGCCATCGCCCGCTCAAGCAAAGCCGGAGCTAGGGCTTTCACCCGAGGACCCAGACATAAGGTAGAAACGGAGTTTCCAAACGACGCCTCCAACGAGGGGAACGCCGCCCGAAGGCGTCGTCGTCGCCGCGACGACCCAAGCCGTCGCTAGAATTTCTCCTGAAACTCCATCACACCCGCCACCCCTGCACCGCGCCAAACCGCCCGGAGCCGGCCGGCCGTCGAAGCCGAGAGCTTGCACACACAGACAACGGCAGAGCCACCGCCCACCACACTGGCCGCAGAGCACCGAGCTCACCGCCGCGGCGCTGCCAAACCCCTGGCCCCCAACACGCCGCCACCAGAACCACCGCCGCCACGCCCAGCACGCACGCGGCGACCACTCCTGGCCGCCGACCCGCCCCAAGGACGACGGGCCCGCCAGAGCCCATCCGGCCCGCCTGGGCCCATCGCGCCCGCGCCGCCGTCCTGCCACCCGCGAGGCCAAGACGACGCGCCCCACCAGTCCCGGAGCCGCCGCTCCGGCGTGCCTGCGTCGGCGGCCCGCCATCGCCGTCCCAGGCGGGCCCGACGTCCGCCTCAGCGAAGGGGAACCACCCCCGCCCACCAGTTGTATGGCGGCGGGGAGGCCGCCGCCACCGCGGCGCCGAGGCCGGCGGCAGCAGCGGCGAGGGGGGGCAGAGGAGGGCGAGCCTGGCGGCGGGGCGGGGATCGCCTCCGGTGCCGCCCTGGGAGCGGCACGGGAGTCAGGTGTTCCAAACGAGATTCCATGTGTATTGATTTGACATATGTGAGACATGATCTGTAAACCCTAAATTATGAAACTATGCAGTACATAAGGCCATGTGTATTGATTGATGCAGAGGCCCGAAGCTATGTCCCCTTTTCATGAAAAAAAAAGTTGTATGTGTTTGGAGCTCTCTCGGAGATGCTCTTGTGTATGCCCCAACCAACACTGGCTTCAGTTAGGTAGTGGCATGCTTGTAACGGAAAAAAAGAGAGGATGAAATCATATACTCCCTCTGTTCCACAATAGATGTTTTAAGTGTTACACGTGTGGTCTAGATTCGTAATAAAAGATTGGACATGTACACTAAAATATGTCTAGATACATATGTGTACATCAGAATGTGGAAAAGGGATAAACATCTTATATGTTGTGAAACGGGGGGGGGGGGGGGGGGGGGGGGGGTTATCCTACACGGAGTTGACATACTGCGGACGAAATCTCACTGAACACCATCCAAGAGGGTATGTAGTATGAACATGATCATGGACGTGGAGGCCTAGTCGGATCGATCAACAATCAGGTGGGTGGGATTAAGCCTTCCTTACTTGAACAATCAGTTACTACTTCCTACTCCTTCCTAGCACGCGTGCCAACTAAATTAGCGGAGACAAACCATATGCATGCACAATATTGATTTTCAAATACTGATCGACGTGCGCGACGTGCGCACGTCAATCAGTATTTGAAAATCAATATTGCTGCATCTCACAGCACGCAAGCGGCGTACGTGCGTGTCTCCTGCATGCGGTGTGATGTGGCGAGCCGTAGCCGAGAGAGCGCGGTGGTGCGGTTGGGGGAGGGAGCCTTCTTCTCCGCTGTCTGCGATGGCGACATAGGGGGAACAGGCTCCTGGCCGGGAGAGACCGAAAGCAATGACGTGATCTCGTGAGAAAGCAATCTAGTAAATCTGAAAGGGAAGCTAGGACAAATAGGCAAGGGAAGCTGTCGCGTGTGGGGACAGGAACTGGAAGGCAATTGGAAGCCTCGGCACTTGTCGGCTGTCTGCAGAGACCATCTGGGTAATGGCCAGCACGACATATATGACTACTTAGGCCTGTATCAATGCATCGTCTCTTAGCACGATATCATAGGAGTATTAAAAAATTTAAGATACAACTAGTACAATGCAATGTTTTCTATATGTTGTATCTACATTTAATGCTTTGAGACTCATACATGCGTATGATTGGGTTAGAACCATTTTTTGCCTATGGCCATGTGGAAAGGTTGTATCTTAGTTAAGCTACAACATCACTCTCTCTCTCTTCATTATAGTATGCCACATAAGCAAATGCCTATAAAATCGCGCTAAGAACCTTGCATTGGCATAGGCCTTAGACTAGTCATAGTGGTGGTATCATATGTGATATCATGCAATACATGCATGCAAACTGCTGATGTGTCACTGCAATTAATGATGAGAGAGAGATGATAGTGGTATCATAGGTACTAGATACCGTAACATAGCAAAGTTCGAGGCAAAATAAGTCTACAACCTAATAAATATAGGACAACATTATAGATAGTAACATAAACTAGTATCATATGTTTGATACTACTCTATGTTACTTCCCACTATGAGTAGTCTTATAATAGTGTGAGTAACATATACTCCCTCCTTACCAGGGCTTAGGGCGTAAAAGTTTTTTGGATTTTTCGTCAAAGCTTAAGGCGTGGGATTTGTAGAATAGCTAACAATCCCGAATTACCCTCCCTCCCGCTGGAATAGAGGAGATGTTGCGCATGCATCTGCATGCTGATTGGCTGGTGGTTGTTTAGCTAGAAACGAGGAGGCGTTGCCCAACAAACAAGAGAGAGAAATACTCCACCGATCACGGTTAGGAGCTATTAACTGCTGGCATGCAAGGGCAAGGAAGGAAACATAGTGATTTTTTCTCTCCACGATCACTTCCTTAAAAACTGCGCTGGGATTTATACGCCTTAAGCCTGGTAAGGAGGGAGTATGTAGTAACATAGATACCACATGCATAATTAAAAAAGAGAATGTGTCATGCAATTAATAAAGAGATATACAAATAGAGTAATATATGTAGTTATTATAATATAACACTCTCCAATATAAAATAAGTGTACAAAGTAATAAATGAATGTTCATATATTATCACTCATATGACATTTATCATAAAGGTGGTAACATAAACTACCCAATTATGACGACTATGCGTGGGTGGTGAAAATCAAGGAGGCCTAAGAGCCGGCCTAGAGGCTAGAATTAGAGTGGTAGGTGAAAGTACATTTGCAATTAGCGGTGACAAGAGGATGGATTAATCATTAATGGATAGGACAACACGATGGATCTGCTTTCAGCTAGATGACACGAAGACACACGGGTGATGTCAACTACGTACCCTAGAAAACTTTGTGATACAAGAGTGCACCGCCCTTCTTCTAGCTCTCCGCTCCCCAACCTCTTCCTAACCCTAGCCGCCCAGCGCCCGCGCCGCCGGCCGGCCGCGCTGCCCCCGTCCCCTCCCCTCCTCTTTTCCCCTCGTGGCAGGTCGCCCCCCGCACGGGCGACGGCCACGCCGCCGCTTCCTCGCCAGCGCCCCTCTCCTCCTCTCCTCCTCTGCCGTCGTCGGCGCGCGGCGCCGGGCTTGCCCCGGGCGGCGCCGGCGGCGGCAGCCCCCGTGCTTGTCCCCACTTGGCGTCCTCCTCGCGCGGGGCGGCGCGGCGCCTGGTGGTGCTCTTCAGCGGTGGCGGTCCGGCTTTCAGCGACGGCGGTTCGGCTCCTGCGGCAGGATCTCCAGCGTCTGCGGGTGGTAAGTGCGGCGGCGGCGCCACCGTTTGTGGAGCGGGTTGCTGCAGCCAGGGCCCTACAGGCCCAGATCTGGGTCAGGGCGGGCCGGGCCCTAATACCCGGTTTGACTGACGTACAGGCCTGTGACGGGAGTGGCGGCGATGACACCGCGCCTGCTGCAACGTGGTGGTAGGAGCTTCACGGACCCATCTGGGTCCGGCTGGGCCTTTGGTTCCGTTCTTGGGTAGCGGCGGCGGCGGCCTACGTGCAGCAGCGTGGCGGCGGAGACTTCAGGGCCTGCTAGGGCCCGGCCGGGCCTGCCCGGCCTGGTGTGTCTCTACTGCCGCGTCCGGTCAGCACCCACCGATGGCGGTGGAGGATGTCCTCCAGGTGGTTGTGCTGCTGCCGCCCTCCGGCTCCATGGTGGCCTGGTGTGCTCTTGTCTGTTGCGTCCAGTCGGCTACCGCCTAGGGCGGTGGAGGTTGTTCCCTCCCGCGTGGCTGTGGTACTGTCGCTCCTTGTTTATGGCATGTGCTTCTCAGTTCGGCCAGTCGCGTAGTGTTTGCCATGGTGATACGACGAGGTGACTTCAATTCCGTGGTGGCGTCTGTTGGTGGGTGGCAAGATGGGTGGAGCGCTATGGATTGTCCGGATATGTGGTTTTTTGGGGGGCGGGAGAAATCCTTGTCATCTTGACACCGACGCGGTGACACCTGTGGATGTCGCTTCTCCTTCCTGAAGGGCGTCGGGTGTACCCCTTCCCCACTATCTGTTGCGTGTCGGGGGAAACCCTAGGACCAGTCTGGGCAGCAGCGTCATGGTCGTCGCTTTCCTTCTTTGAGGTGCTGCTTGGTACGCGGCGATTCGAAGTGATAGGATCGTGGTGGGAATTCTCCGGAGAGGACGCAGCGGTTGCAAGTCATTTTCGTTTTCGTTGATCCGCTGTTGTTGGCTTTGTTTTCTTTTTCTTTTCTTTTGGGCTTGATTGTGCTGTTTGCCCCAGCAGTGGTCTCTTTGATGTACGGTGTGGTTGCTATATTTATATAGCGGGGCGAAAGCTATTTCTTCAAAACTTTGTGATGAAAAACTCATGGGTGACCAATCTTAGGAAAAAGGAGAACACGTAGAGGTAGGAGCTATCAACCGCTTGTCATGTCCCTACTAGTCTGTTGTGTGTGCGAGCAACAAACCTAACACAAGCTCGCCATCGTAATGGCCTGTCAGTGTATCATCTTCCACATCAACAAAGTAGACACGATCACGTCGACAATAAGACATGCCCTGATCTGTCGTTATGTCATCTCTAGTCGCTTATATAGATTGGAGAAAGTTGACATGACACGGAGCTAAGTAAGCAGGAAATCAAGAGTGGGGCAATTATGACAACCGACACTATCTCATAGCCATATAGTTGAATTTGGAGCCCATCATGCCTCTGCAATTTTAAGAAATTATGAAGAAGAAAAACTTGTTTGAAATTTGATCACGAAAATCCAGCCCGGTAAGAAAGCAAACAAGAGGATTATTCATTCCCTGCATAAAAGAGAGTTCATGTAGAAGCCGGAGAAGGGCAACACCGGAGATACTACATGACACGACAGTGGAAGGTCAATTTGTAATACAGGGATTTGAAGGTCAATTTTTGCAGCAAGTTATGAACAAAATCAAAGATTATATCAAAAACAGAGTGGTCTAATTCTTTTTCTCGCGAAAAAAGAAGCAAAGAGTGGTCTATTTCAAGAAACAGGTTTATGCATTTCATGCAAATACTTAAATATTGAAATTGCAAACATAGTATCCTATTTCCATAGGGGACTAGGACACGTAACAAATACTGTACCAAAAATTCGGACTTGCTTGTTGTACTGCACAACTTTGGTAATACTAATGTACAATAACTTGGACGCAAAGTGCCTATTAACACCATAGCACGCTTACTGAGCGAAAATGGAGGAGTTCTAAAGTTAATACTCCTCCAATGATGGTATTTAACAGATAGGATGTATATGTTCTGTTCAGAAGCATTCAAGCATAGTGGAACATAACCAATGATTTGTACTACAACATTTTTCCATTCTTCCAAGTGCCGATCTTGGTCAGAAAGAAATCGGCAACATCAAACAGACCTTTTTTCTTTTCCAAAGGTTAACTTTCTTTCTTGGCGGAGGATGGTGCACATTTCGCTAAAGTAGGGAGCACTAAAACCTCAACAAACGTAAACGATAAGGTAAGCAAAGTTGCGAACCATACTGTCATGATCTGCAGTAGCTAAGTTCCTGAAAGCCCTGGTCGAAGCTGAGGTGTTCATCTGTATAAGCCTTCTTAAATGTCAGATTTAGCAGCTCATGCTATTAACTATTTGATCATAGAGAAAACAAATATAGACTGGAGAACAGAAAGGTTGCACAAGCTGAAGATTGATCTCAAACGTATTAAAGGTAACCAAATTATTCCCTCAGAAATCAAGTCAATAAAAGGTTAAAAAATTGCAGGAAAAAATAACAAGAATTATGTATTCTGGCATATGATAATGGATTCCGGGTTTAACCCCGTTCAACAGAAGCAAAAAAAAATCTAAATACAAACACCAAGGGAAAAATAAGACAGAAAAATCATACTAATATGGACCAAAAAAAAGATTTTACAGATTGGGATGAATTATGTTTTCTGCCACAGCTTGCTCAGAGTTGAGGCCAGTCAAGGTTCCAGCATGGAGGTGTATCTTACCATGGTAATCATGTATCCAAGATTGGATCACCTCTTAGCTTGTGCTCATAGACGAGCGCCAGTCGGTCGCTCCAGCCATTTGCTACTGTTAGATCGATGATCAGCACGGTGGCGATATCAAACAGCTACAAACTGGAAATGCATTTGGAACATGTTGAAGTTCTTTTCCGCAGCTGCTCCATGCGCAAATATTCCAGCGAGCAGTGATGACCATTTTCCATGTTGATAGACTGGACTAGTACAAATAATTTGCAATTTGGATGAACCATGGATCATCTATTGCAGTTCATCAGGTAACCCCTGGTTTCCTGAAACACGAAGACTAACTGCAATGTATGCATACAAACTGGAAATGCATTTGGAACATGTTGAAGTTCTTTTCCGCAGCTGCTCCATGCGCAAATATTCCAGCGAGCAGTGATGACCATTTTCCATGTTGATAGACTGGACTAGTACAAATAATTTGCAATTTGGATGAACCATGGATCATCTATTGCAGTTCATCAGGTAACCCCTGGTTTCCTGAAACACGAAGACTAACTGCAATGTATGCAGCCTACATAGATACAAGACGGCAAGAGAACTACAGCTATGCAAGTACAGAAATGATAACCACATCTTACTAAAAGGAAAAGAAGACTCTATGCTGCTTACTATATATGGCAATAAGACAATACTGTTAATGCTGAAGCTGATTCAGATTTATATTTAGTTTCACAATACTGTTTTCTAACGTGGGGGGGGGGGGGGATGGTGCCAATAGCACTGAAAAATGACAACAGCTATGGCCATCCTTATATTGTGAATGTTCTACGTGGAGTTTCAAGTATCGACTGCCTTGGTAGAGCTGGAATTTTATGATGTTCGTCGTGTCTTGAACCAATTGTGGTCGAATATATTACATATCGCTGTGTAGATCAGACAGCACGGGCATTGGGCTCCCAGCCAAGAACGATTTGATGAGAGTAAGCGCTTGTTTCGGCCGGTGCAGAGGGACCTCGTGACCCGCACCCCTCACAGTCACAAAGTCAAGACCCTTGTACCCTTGGCTCCAGCCACCAACCTGCTTAAACACAGAAAAGTTCAGAAGCTAGGAACAGAATGGAGGACGGATATCTATCCAAATAACCAAGTATACTGGAGTGGACTAACGAAAATAAAATGTTGCTTTATAAAGGCCATTGGAATAAAATAGCCCGGTTCAATTGAAAAGGGAACACTACGAGTAGTATGGTCCATGTACTTATGCACTTAGCCCATGGGTATCATATATGAATTGTGAGACTTTTTTCTACTTGTAGTAATAAGTGACTAGAGTATTAGAACAGAGGTTCCACATGGAAACATACCCCAGGCCAAAATATAAATAGTCCAAGGATGAACAAATTATGTACGAAACAAACCACAAAGTTTCAGGCTACTGAACATTCATGAAATAATATGATTTTTGATCAAGAAGAAGCCTCTACCTCGCCATCATCATCATACCAAGCATGCCAAGGAGTCACTGTTGGAAGCTTCATAGCATCAATACTGTATCTAGTTGATGTTACTGGAAGCACTGCATCTGTGTCTCCACTGGACAAAGTAAAGAAAGGATCAAAACAAAGGATACTTATATGCTTGTCCATCATTTATAGAAGCCATTCTCACAAGATGTTCAAAATACAGAGAGAGGGACAAGTAGCTACTGAAAAGGTTTTAGCAGCATCTTATGTTAACTCAAAATTACACAACCATGTTAAACGTGAAGAGACTGACAAAAAAAAATTGACAACGAAATAGGTTGTACGTAGGTATATAATGTCATGATAGGTTTATCTTATAAACACACTTCTCTACAGTGACAATGTGTGAACTGTTTTTGGAAAAGAAACTAACTGAATCCTAAGTCTACTGTTTGGAACAGTTCGGTATTAGAACCATCTTTAAGTGCCTGAGTGGGCAGACTTCAGAGAGTTAGGAATAACCTGAACATCCATATACGAAGCCCATATTGTATAAGTTCATGATAGATATGCAGTACAGATCTTTCACAGTCCTTCCAGTTAGTGTTAACAACTTCACTGCAAAGAATATCAGTAGTACCAACATGTTAAAAGAGTGAACAAGAACAAGAAACATGTTAGAGGATCTGCTTATCAGTATTACAGGTAACAGGCAGTCACGTTTTCCAGTTTCAAGTACTAAGAAATAACCTCTAGAATGAGATAATACATTAGGGCACGTAGAATGTGGTGATATTGTCCTACTTCTAGTAAAGCCACGTAGGATAATTGCTTACTTGGAGGATAGATAAATGAGAAGAAAAAAGGAGTTAGCCTTCTCTTAACTAAGAGGTAACCTCTTACTACCAATTGAGACATTTTCTCCATTGTACTAGATGTCATCTGTTAGTCGCATGTTTTTTAGTTAAAATATAATCACCGCATAAATTTAGAGACATGCAAACATTAATTGCTAAATATAACAATAAGACATAACCGATTGTGTAACAGATTTTATTGCCATCTCTAAATGACGTGGAGGGGAAGAGAAGGTTGCCCTCTCAACCACTGTGCATGGAGATTATGGGTTCGAATCAGCCTCCTTGCATAAAAAGCAAGGGAAAGGCTGTCTAGAAATTCCCTTCTCCCGACGCCACAATGTGTGGGAGTTTTCAGCACTGGGTATGGCCCTTAAATGATAATTTCTTAGGATAAGAATTCGGCAAACAACACTACGTTATGGAGCGTGGAATCAAATTTAGGTGCTGATAATATGAGTAATAATGATTGTGAAAAGATGATTTTCCCGTAAATTTTTATAGCAATGCAATGGACAAACTTATGTCATAAGGATGATAAAATCAATTCAATCATTAAATAGCTGCTCACAACATTACTTGCAGGTCTCCCATTTAGATTTGCCGATGACCGGATTAACGTGAAGTGCCTTCTGCACCTCAGCCAGATTGAAGTATACAGTTGAATGCTTTTCAGTGCATGGATCATACTGCTCCCCCAATTTGCCAACAGACTACCAAAACACATAATGATACGAATCAGATGTACAGAAAATATGTGAATTCATGAAGCACTGGAGTTTTTATTTTATGAGCGGTAATTGTAGTTTTGTACATGATAATAAATATTGTGCAAGTATTGCTCATTCATGGTTTAGTTGATAAATTTGGTGACGATCATTAAAAAATTGGAACATGGTATGCACTTATATGGACAGTAATAGATCAAGGCAAGACTCCCCGCCGAGTTCATACAAGTCAATTTTCATGCCAAAGTGCAGAACACCTAAGATTTTCTTAGAAAACATAAAGAAAAATAGGGTGCACAAAACTTAGCAGCTCCTTAGATAGGAAAGCATGGCTGAGTCAATTATATAACAATTAAAAGTAGCAGGTAAAATGCTACACTTTTTTTTGGCGTGGCTTGAGTTGGATGAGCTTTAAAACTTACCCGAAGCCTTTTCACCACTTTGTTCCTTGAGGAGGCAAAAGATGAATGACAAGTAGGTGTGAAGATGCTATATGAATCGATATTCCCAGCTTCAGTGCTAGCAATGTCAAGAATCTTATCACACTGTGGAGATGAATGCACAAAGGACTGAAAGTCACAGAAAATATTCAGTAGCTTGTAGGTTTGATCAGAAATCAAGCCGGTGGTCCACATATATTGAAATATTCCATAATGGTCATGGAAATCATCAGTCAGGGCATTTCCTACCTGTAAGAAATGACATTAGATAAACAAAAGAAGTTGAGTGAACGTCATGGGCTATCTGATTGGTGTGCCTATACATTTATAACTCGACCAATGAAAAGATAGTAAGATACAAAAGCATTAAAAAATTAGTCAAGTCAAAAGGCAACCTACAAAGTAGTCTAGTCTCTACTAATTTACTAGGAAAGTAAACTAGAAACTTAGTAATTCGTATTATAATCATTCAAATGCATGCGGGCTGCAACATACAAAGGCTAGTCCGCCATTGCATAAGATAAAATACAAGTTTCCTCGGCCACAAAACATATGCACCAGATGTATTGCACTTCCTATGCAAATTAGAATTAACTGATAAGTTCAAACTGGCAGGATGACATGCTCATTTAGTGGCTAGATTTATTATGTGTTTGTTATAATTGTCTCTTCGTTTACTATGTTGGCTTCGAGATGATAGACCATTAGATGCACATTAGAATGATAAGAAAAAATTGCTGCCATAATATACCATGCGAAACTTATTTTGCAGTAATTTATTTACCTAGCCAATATTGGCACCTTGAGGAAACGCTATTGAAATTTGGTGAGAATCTTTTCATGAAGTGCAATAGGTTGTTGGTAAGGGTAATGGTATGCGACAATAGAACATCAAAAGCATTTTAGTCCGTGGCTCGCCAGAAGAACAATGGTTACCTACTAATTTCTTGATTTCCCTCACAATGCCTCATCAATGGGTGTCTATTTTTCCATCCACGGTTTTTGAGAGATTTTTCACCAATATCTAAATCTAAACATTGATGGCTTGTACCTAAACCTTGTGTTATATTTCCTCATTCTGTCTCATCATTGGCCCGTAGTATGTTTAACTATTTGTGCAATGGCATAACTCAAGATGCTTCCAACAAGCTCATCTTACTATAATAAACTATGTCACTTGGCCATCTAAAGCAACTTAATTATCGGTATATATTCATCAAAAATTGCTAAATCATTCATTCTTGTCACTGCCTCCTTTCCATGGCTAACTCATGCATGTACACATCTAAGAGGCAGATGCATGTTAATACATGTAAGGGTATGTTGACACTGGTCATCAGTTACTACCTATTGCATGTTATCGACAGAAATCAGATCTTATCCAAATTTGAGCTTTAAGTTCAGTTTCATATATAAATAGAAAAGCTACTACGGGTTGTAGAAACAATCAGATTCATCTTCACTGTTATAATCTAGACCCACCTTGATCAAATGGTGCAGATATTTTAAGTTTCTCCCATACGCGTGTAAACAACGACAAATTATTCTTTTTTACCGCACAGAAGAGTCAATATTTTCTTATATTAAGTAAGAATGACGATATGCATATGCTCTAGCTACATTATGTGAATGTGATGCGCCACATCTTATTCTCTTTGAAGTTTGAATAGAACTTCAGTTCCATCATATATCGACATTGGTCAACACAAAATGAATTACGCCACCTCTAGCTAAATATTGCGAATGTGATGCACATGCACCTTATCTTATTTATTTATTTTTCCTTTTTAAGAGGCCTTCAACTCCATCCTATATTTAAATTTTGTACATTTGGAGCATATGTGTATGTAGTTTTCTATTGGTTGTGCCCCTTGCATATCTTTATCCTCCACTCAAAATTATAAAAGTAGATAAATCCCTAAAATAATACAGTAATAATAAAAATATATCTTTTTTCTATTTACAAAGAATTGGCCCCGCCCAATGTTTTTCTAGGTCTGACCCTGAATATATCCTTATAATCTGAACCGGCACCAAAATAAAGGTCCTAAATGCTTCACTTAATATTGTCCCAGGTTGCAGCTTCTTACTCCAAACACTCCCAATGTCCCAACCTCATCTTCCAGCTCGATGCTTGGAAGATGTGTTGATTTTCGTTGGTACTTCAAATTTTGACATATCTTGTATGGCTAGTTCCGTACGCAAAAAAAATCAATGTTTGGTGATTAACTGTACACACTGTTTAACATCAGATGAGTTACTGTGCTTATGAGATAAAAGGGATTACACGGGAGCTGGAAGGAATTTCCAAATTTTCACGTATTAGAACGGGTTTAAAAGTGACATTAACTTTACTTTGGCTTTTTCACATTAGTACATGATATGCACGATCAATAGTGCAAAATCTACTTCTTCAGAATCTCAAACTTTATAATTAAGATTAATGGTGCAAATATTTTTAGCCTATGTGGAAGTGGTGACTTCTTTGCCTATCATTTAATAACATAATAGATTTCTTGTCAAAACGAACTAGAATATAAGGATAATAAAATTGGCACTACAAGAATATTAAAATGAGGAAAATTATCCAATTTGGGCCTTAATGAATGTATATAACTTGATAGTTTTGTCCTACACAATTAAAATATGTGATGGAATTTGATAATCAAAATGAAGAAGTACCAAAGCCATACCATATAACCCTTAAGATTGATTGATTTGTCTCCAGTGGTCTCATGGTGCCTCTTTATGGCTTGAGCCAACTGAGGAACGTAGTGACCTAACCAAACCAGTTATAAATGAGTTTCCAAACCTTTCTATAAACAAAAGGAAAGAAAGAAGCAGTAGACTGCAAAAAACAGACAAAAGCCTATAAGGATTCTACGTACCAGCATAACTCTCTCCAGTTAAATAAAATTCACGCTCCTTGTATTGAGGAAATCGTTCAAGCCACTTTGTTAGGAACACCAACGAATCCTTGGCTGCAATATAATGAGAATAAAAGTTAGCAAACTCCATTAATAATAAACCATTACTTTGGATTATTTTGAAGGATATGAATTTCATGTAAACCATATGATAGATAGAGTGAAAGAGGTTGCAGTACCAGTCCTCTCATCCCCATTGCTTAGAAGATCGCCAGAGGTGTTTGAATATGAATAACCAACACCGACCGGTGAATCAATGAACAAGAGATTTGCAACTGCAAATATTAAAAAATTGTTAAATATATATAGTACAGGGAACAGCACAATCTCAGAGGTTTAGCAAAAGAAACATAGTACTGATATGAAACAAGAAAAGGGTTGTAAGACTGAAAACTAAAGCTGTACTGCAATATGTGTATAAGTAACAAGTGAAGAATCCAATTCATCAATCAGAAATAGTACTCAAGGTAGCAGCATATGAAAAAGTTCAACTAGTGACAGTGGTGGTATTTATCTGAATTTTTTAATTTGCTTATGTTGAATGCTACCTTTGTTCCAAGAGTAAGGGTTCATGTGTACACCCTTTCCATCTGCATTAACATGGAAAGGCCCAACTTCTTCCCCAAGTCCATAAGCAATTGATGAGCAACCAGGCCCTGGAAAATGAAACACAGTAAATTCACCATATACTCTCAATTCGTAAACGTGGTATGATGTTATCAATGAACAAACTAGAATATAATACCTGATAAGATTTTTTTATCAATACACTAACATAAATATTTCAGAAACTCAGTGCCAAGGACTTGCCTTGCATACAGAAAGCTGGTCTGGTCATCTTAAAACTATTGGTGAAGTTAAATCAGCTAACATAAACTAGAATAAGATGGGTCAACAGAGAATATTGGGATCTACTCCCTCCGTTCCTAAATATAAGATGTTTTAGCTTTTGTCCACATTCACATGTATCTAGATGTATGTGGACATGTTTTAATGTGTATGTACACTCATTTGGGTTTGCACCTAGCCAACATGTGAGCTAGCTAGAACATCTTACATTGTGGAACGGAGAGAGTATTTGTATTTTAGTAAACGGAAGTTAGTTTAGTGAAATTTATTTTGTCCTTTTAGGTCAAGAACCTCATAAGAACTAGTTCATAGGAAGTATTTGGTGGATTAATACTCTTACAGTTGATACTCTATATCCATCCAGCTGAAAAATTCTATAAATTATAAACAGTAGCAAATTATAAACCACCACCCTTACAGTTGATCTACAAAACAAGAGGACAGGTTATATCCACTTGCATGATATAGTACCAGCGACAAGAAAGCGTTCAAAGTTTTCATATCACTATGAATAAATAGGGAGTTTGTTTCTGGGATACTCAACAATGTCATGCTTCACAAGTTAACACAATCACGATTCACTGTCATCGCACAACTGGGATGTGGATACATTAACGAAATTTCACAATTAGCCAACGCATAAGGCAGCAGTAAATTGACTGTATTGACCAAATTTCTATAGCTGGATTAGGGGCCCTAGGCAGTCAATGCAGCAGAGAACTCCAGATCGTGTCATTGCAATGGCCGGCTCACTTAATAAGAACTACACAGTCCAAAAGTCCAAATCTTTGGCCCACACAGTTAACTACGGATCACGGATCACGATGGTCAACGGCAGCACTAGTAGCAACTCCACCGCAAAAACACAACGAATTACTGTAGGATTTAAGAGGAAATCCGAAAGGCGCCAGCGCCGGCGGGTACCTCCGTTAAGCCAGAGCACGAGGGGCTTGGACGCCGGGTCGGTGGCGGCCTCGAAGAACCAGTAGAAGAGCGCGGAGCCGCGCTCCTCGCTGACGGTGACGTACCCCGCGTACTGCGCGAAGCTGGCGTTGAAGCCCTGCCCCGGCACGCGCGGCACCCGGTCCCGCTCCTGCTCCCCTCGCCACGACGACTCCCCCGCGGCCGCCGTGGAGACGGCCGCGACGAGGAGCAGGAGAAGGGCGGCCAGGGGCCCGGAGGCGCCTGACATCGCAGGTTCGCCGCTCCCGCTCCGGAGTGTAGGCTGCAGCGCGACGGTCGCACGGCCGGGGACGTGGGGAGTGGTGGTTGGCCTCGGGGACTTCTGTTATTGGCGCTGGGTTGTAATCGGTGCCCGCCAAACTTTGCCCAGTTCTATGCGATTTTTGATGGCCTTTCGGGTCAGCACCGCAGGGTGGTGTGGACCTTGTTCGTTGCCCAGTCTTGGGCTCTTTGGGGGATTCGGAATAAGCTAGCCATTGAGAGGAAAATACTTAACCATCCGGCTGACTATATTTTCAAATGCATCATTTTCTTGCAGTTGTGGTCCTTGACGGCAAAGAAGGGGGACAAGCCAAGTCTAAGAAGGCTAGAGGGAGATCTGCGGAGGTTGTATACACTCAATCGACCTCCCCCTAGCAGCAGCGTTTAGGAGCCTCTTCGAGTCGGTGGCGTGCACCTTGGCTGGCCTCATGAGTGGGTCGTGTAGTGGTAGCAGGGTTGCTGTGATGTGGTTTTGATGTGGTTTGGCCGTTCGGCTATGTATCTCTTTTCATGTTGAACGATGTTTTTTCCCTCTGTTTTTAGGGCTAAGCTGTATGCCGCAGCATGTAATAACCGTTTGTGAACCTTGCTGGCCTTATTAATTTAAGGTTGGGCTGTGTGCCTTAGTTCTAAAAAAATACGCAGGAGTATATATAGGATGATCAACATTTCTAAACATCCGACCAGGCCCATGGATGCAAAATCTTGTTATTTGCTTGTCTGGCCCGCACGAGACTCAAATCACTCTAAAGTCCGTCCCTCAAGTTTGGTCATCGAGTCATCTCGCATTTGAACCGAAAGCGAACTCGCACTCAATGTCAGTGATCAGGGCGGCGACGGCGCTATAGCACTGTTCCCTTCTTGGAGGCGCCGCTTTTGGAGAAGCTGTATTTCTGGTGCTGTTTTTAGTGGTGTTAGGCATGCTGCTACAAGTAATAGATCACTGTAGCGGGACTTTTCTTTTTTGTAATTCTTCTTCTTATTCTGGGTTGTGTGCATCCGTGTTGTCGCTAGGACAATGCGTTGTTGCAGAGGTTGGGTGTAATTTGTATCTTCGCGATATTAATATATACTCTTTATCTTTAAAAAAAGTGTCAGTGACTCGCACCGCGTATATATGTAGCATTATCTCTTCGCCTCGCTTAATTCCCTCTTATTTACACATGGTGATTCGACTCGAGATAAGTTGTGCGCAAATAGATGCACATCGACGTTGTGATTCCATTCACATGATTGGTTTTGAGTTTCATCGATCGTAACTTGTCAATTTTATGTTTATGTATGTTTTTTTACAATTTTATCAAATTTGTCGCACTCGGTCTAACGTTTGAAATTTTGTGTGACGTATAGGTTCATCTTAGTGTTTCGCACAACTTTCATATTGTAAGTTTTTTGTTTCGAAGGTTATAGACGAGTAGTTTTATATCTCTTTATTGTAATTTAGGTGTGTACATGTTCATGGTCCCAGTGACCCATTCATGAATGAAAAATGGTAAAACTAACATTGCTAGTTTATTAGTTTGTAAGGAGTTGGGCCTTCTGAGGCTCTTTCTACCACTAGTATGAGTATGAAAAAGGGATACCTACACGCGCACTCCTCCTCCGTCGCTGTCCGACTCGTTACGCCTCGCCACGATGTGTGCGGTTTCGTGAGATGAAACCGAATGGTGTCGCCAAGCACTAGTGGGAGACGAACCGAAAAGTATCTTGGTCCTTCATTTCAGCTTCTGACCGCTTGTTCACCTCGTATCATGTTTATATAAGAGATTGCTCCTAATTCTTTTGACACATACCACAACTTATGTGTTTGCCACACGGTTCTAGAGATTTGCATCGCCGCTCATGTCTTGCCCACTCCGTCTTGCAGCGTGCATCGTGGGGCATGATAATAGGCCTTCGGAACCCCGCCTCTTGCAATCTGGTATGAGAGAGGGACGATAATTTTTTTGGGGAGCGCTCTGTGGCTACTCGCCTGATCTCCGACATAGACGCCAGTGACTACTTTCCCAACAACGACTTCTTCCCGACGTTGACAGCCTCTTCTGCGACATGGCTGCAAACGCCGCGAACGAGTGTTCTTCCAACATTCCGTATGTGATCTTCTATCATTTTGTTCGAGATCATGCTTCAAATAATACTTCTAGCAATCAAG
Source organism: Poa pratensis (assembly GCA_947311845.1). Classification (NCBI taxonomy): domain Eukaryota; kingdom Viridiplantae; phylum Streptophyta; class Magnoliopsida; order Poales; family Poaceae; genus Poa; species Poa pratensis. Next base: position 52,196,757 of record CAMZMU010000040.1, on the reverse strand, counting down.
TTAGACTTGATCTTTGTGTACACTATGACTATATTAATTTATATTTTATTATTCATGTTTTATCTATTGTTTTTATGGATCATGCGAAAAATTGCTCATATTTGCAAACGGTCTAGCACAACCTATGTCAAGGATTTGCAATTCAAACTATTCAAGTTATTTCACATATACTGTATGTACCATTCAACCTTAGGGCGTATTCTGTAGCGCACTAGCTTGTCCAAATCTTCCCTGGACAAAATCTGGCTCCGCATGGAGCGATGGCTAAAAATGTTCGACACCACTCTCAGCTCCTGATTCGGAAGATGGGTTGAAAGCCTACTAGAAGCCCAACATCTATAGCCCAATCGATATGTCCCTAGGCGCACAACCTTCAGGCCTGCTCCTCTTCCTCGTGGTCCACGCAACGCAGCTATTCATCAGAAGATCAGGAGCACCACGAACGGACGAATGGGATGAGGATGTCCTTGGTAGTTTTTCCTTCAACATTCAACTTAGAGCATCTCACCTAAAAAAAAACTTAGAGCAATACCCTAGCGGATCTATTAAAACTTCGTAAACCCGTTTACCTTGTAAGGTATGAGAAGGCGAGAAACGCCTTCCTAGAATAGTTACGGTAAAAACTGGCCCAATATGACATGGTACCCACAATCTTATTTTGTTTTCCTCTTTTTGTTTTTTTCCTCCACCCATCGTCTCTGCATCTCCCATCTTCACCCACAACACCAGTCCGGCCCACTTCCACCCGCTACGCCCTACTCCGGCCAGCGCGCCCGGCCCCTTTCTCCTTGTCGTCCCTAAAACGCTCAGCCACTGCTCCGACTCTACCTGGCAGTCTGTCTCGCAGATGTCCTTGTCGTCGGTCGTTCGCCTCCAATGCTAATCCGCCCCTGCTCCACCCGGCCTCCACAATCTGACAGCCATATCCCATCCGCCTCTGCTAACCTAGCACAATAGCTCCGTCCGCCGAAAATTGACTCCACGTCCGAGCTCTTGCTCCTCCTCGGCATGGTCTATTGTAGTCACTGGATTCGACCGAAAATCAGTCGAAGTTAGGATGGCTCGCCTGAAATTGGTGGGGATTTGGCTAGAATCGGAGCGTCGTGGCGGAATTTGCCCGGACTTCGACTGGTCCAACGCCAGTCCGGTGACAGTTGGGTTGAAACCTCGTTCCCGCCAACTGTTTACTGGTTTAGGGGGAGCTGTAAATTTGCCCGACATATCGACTATCGGAGATTCTCGGGGGTTAAGTTAGGGGGAGTTGTAAGAAATTTTACGGTTTTGCCACTTTCAAGGGATCTGATAGAGATTCTCTTAAGCAGTTTCCTTAAGCAGTTTTACACGTATCCTAGTCAGGTGCGGCGGATGATGTGAGTGTTGCTTGTCTGGCCAGGCCAGGAAGATTCATAGCTTTGTACGTCCGAACAGCGACCTCACTAGAAGGTAATACTTCTTGCGGCCCAAATTAGGTGCATATAAATTTTTAACAGAGTCAAACTTTAGAAAGTTTGACCAAGCATATTAATAAAAGTATAATCATTAATAACAAATTGATAACGTTATAATCGGCATGAAATATATTTTCATATTATATGCACATGGTATTATAAATCTTTGTATATTTTTTTGCATACTTGGTCAAATTATATAAAGTTTGACTTCGACCAAAAAAATATACGCAACCTATTTTGGACCGGAGGGAGTAGACTTTGTGCAGCTTTACTGAGTTGCTGGTTATACTTGTGAAAACGTGTATTAAACCATGTATAACCGGCTACGTTTGTTAGACAGCTCAACCGTGATGGTCATCAGGGACTTTATATACTCCGTACGTGAAACGATGCGAGTTGTTAGCTAGCCACTTTGATGCTTAATTATTTAGTTGGTTGTCAGCAGCCGACTGTCAGGCCAGTTCATCGGGTCACATTATCTATCCATCTTTCACTCGATCGAGATCTCGCTAATAATCATGTAGCGCAACTTGCAAGCCATCGTTGTTTGGTTACGCTGATCTCTAGCTCGGCCACTGAGTGGCTGCAGGGCTTTGACCTTTTTGTTTAAGAAAATACGAAGGCGTAGCAAGGATCAGTCATGTCCAAACTACTCAAAATCCTGAACCACCACTCCCAAACCACGTTAGATCAAGTGAATGGTTGACCTTTTGCTCTTTGTTTTGTTTAAAATTAAAAGAGCAGTACACCTAATCTTTTTTCTATTACTCCGTAGCAGAAACTAACAGCTCGGTTAGTGCTTTTTTTTTACGGACGAACTATTCCCTCTGATGTACTAGTATTGTACCTTTTTTTTGATAATGTGCATACTTGATTCATACTAACAAGATTACATCCAGGAACAAGAACAAACACGCACACGCGAAGGAAAGCGAAGAACAGAGGAAAAACAGAGAGAGACACTGCAGCACCAAACCAACTTCAACCTCGGCGACACCGAACGCGGCCGTCCTCCACCGTCGACGACGAAGCAGGCACCAGCCGCCGGCACCACCCCGGAGAACGGAGGAACTCCTTGCCCTGAGGCGTTGATGAGCCGCAACCACCACCATCCCCGTAGAGATGGATCTTCTACTCACTGAGGAACATCGGCCGGGGGAGGCCCCCGAGCACCCGCCGCTCCAGCTCTGGGGCCAGCGCCCCAGATCTTCAACCCGCACGCCACGATCCCCTGCAGCAGCCTCCTCTTCTTCCCTCTGCAGATCGCCCAGATCCGCCGCACCCGGATCCGGCCTAGAAGAACGGAGCGAAGGAAATCCAACGATTTCCGGCTCCAGACAGTCGCACGCGAGACGGCGGAGCTCCATGGAGCGCCACCGCCGGAGAGAAGCCGCGCCGACACCACAAAACCAACCAGCACCACCGCCACCTCCAAGGCGCCACTGGCCGGACGCCCCACGAGCCCTACCCTATGTACACGCCGTGAGACGGGCTTCCCCCACCCTCCCGCTGCCGGAGCAGCCGACGGAGGGGGAGGAACCCACGCCTCACCGGCGGCGAAGGTGGATCGGCGACGAGCTCCCAAAAAACGCCTCTTCCGCACTGTAGCGATAAGAGGAGAAGGGGGAGCGGCCTTCTGGTTACTAGTATTGTACCTGCAGGGTTGACCTGCTGATTATGTTACGTATTGCGTCGTCTCTGGAATGACGTCAGACGTAGTTTTTGATTAATTAATTGCTTCGGTACGACTATATAGCTATTGTCGTCCTTAAATAAATAATGAACATATATATAGATCCACTCGGTTCCGTCAATATGGACATTAGTACTAGCAATCCGTATGGATGGGATGACGATGCCGACAAGTATATCAGATATTCATATCATGCACGTAGCACAGCACGCATCGATCCGACATTTGCGTGCGTGCACTACGAGGCTTTCTTGTTTGACTCCCGTGTGTGCAAGAACTACTTATTATACTGTTACTTAGGTAATATCGGAAAGTGTATACCATGCACCGTGAGAAAACAAATCAATGCAGGATGATCCATAGGCTCATAGTGAAACTATTTTTTTCCCATGTAGAGTAGTAATTATTAATCTGTTGGCTATAAGTTTATATAATTCTAACCCTTCCAACTGAAGTCATAACCTTGAAAATAATTTAACGTACTGAGTTTGTAGACACATATCATCATAACTCTGATAACAAGTCTCGGTGGCACAAACATTTCACTTATCTTAATTTGTCCGGTACTTAATTAGTTCACTCCGTTTATCTGGCATATTACAACATGAACATGAAGGTACAGTCATGTCTCCAATTCAAGAAGAGCAAAGAATCATTTGCCACATGAAGCTTCCTGGAATCAAATGCAATAACTTGTACGTCTAGTTACCCGTTGTGATGCAGTATGAAACTACAGCTGCCTCTGCCATGCCTGGCTAGCTGCATCACACCATGCAGGCATGGCACATATATACAACCTCTTCACGGTGTCATTGCTGCTCGACAGCATGATCTCAACAACAAAAAAATCAATCAATTTGTGATATTCGTCGGGGGAAGATTGTAGGGGGTGTATCATATATAGTTGTCGATAGGGGCAGAACCGTTGTGTGCATCGGATGCTGGCTAGAGAAGCGGATAGGGGCAGAACCGATGTGTGCATCGGATGCTGGCTAGATTTATAACTCCTTTTTAATTGATTCTTGTTGTGTTGGTTTCATAATTTAATTATCTATCCAGTGGCGTCGGAATTTCCAATTTACAAATAATTAATCTGCTAGTTTGCAATGTTGACCGTTAAACCTTATTTTGATCATATCTTGAGTTATATGAATCTAATTAAATCAATTCGTTTTGCAGGTTGATATTTGTGGTGTCATCTATATGTTAAACCTTCTGTAGGAAGTGTTTGTATGAAATAAAAATGTTTTAGCATTATATCACGTTGCACGGCATGCATGTGTTGGAGTTTACTTTGCAATGGATATTTGTTGGTGTTATTTTGCCTTTGCGATAGATTGTCCAGAGTGTGCTGCTGAAGAGAACAATTGTGTTCCCCCGCAAAAAAAAAAAAAGAGAACAATTGTGTAGAGTGCTTGCCGGATCAAGGCAAGTTGCACCTTTGGTCATAATTTTATCCATGTTTTTCAACTATGCATGTTTCTCTTCAAAAGAATAGTATGCATGTGTAGGTTGATACTTAGTAGAATTACTTGGTAGAAATAATTATAAAGCTTGCTATTGCCATGAGTAGATTTATACTTAGAATTATTTCCACTTCCACGTGCCTCCCATAGGAACCTTGTATTTTTCTAAATATTATTATGCTTGTGCTATGTAAATATCGATGGGGTTCAAAACAAAGGAAATTTTTCTAAGTTATAAGAGCTCGAGTCAGAGCTTAATTTTTTTTGGTTCCAGTAAAACCACGAGTCATATGGGCTCTGTCTTAGCCAACTACTTAGTGGGAAACCTCGACCGGTACCGTCAGTTGGGAGATTTTGGGCAAATCTCATCCTGGCCTTAATACAATTAAGAGTTTATTCCGACGATGGTCAATTCAATTGGAGCTACAATGCAGGCGAAGAAAGTTAGCAGATTACAGAGTTTATGACAAACTAGCAGAGTGAAGTCGAGCGCATTCATAGCTTAGGGTAGGATGTGGGGGCTGACGAGGCATGCGCTGCAGCAAATTAATGCATTTTAGATGGGCCTGCACATATGCTCAGTGAGTCACGAGGTCTTGGCTTTTTACACAGTCCTGTAGCACTGCTTCATCCAGGCAATCGCAGCCCAAAATCAATCAAAACTGATGCCTGGATGATTGATATGATGATGGTGGGTCCTGCCAGCCTGACGTACTGTGCATCTACATTGACAGAGGACAGATGTTTGGCTAACTACAGTCATTTCTTTATAAAGGATGCCATTGTGGAAAAGTCTTTTCGACAAGATCTGAAAGACAAACTTGACCAGTGTCCTAGGTGCATTAGGTGGCGCCCAGGTGCAACCCCCATTCAATTCCTTTGATCTCATCGTCACAGATTTCTCCCGACCGATCAAAAGGTAGCACACGGATCGTGTGTTTGTTCTAGATATTGTAAACCGTAGGATCAAGCACGAATCTCAGGGCAAAGTCTTGACCATGCGCACACATACAAGATGTGATCCACATTTCGACATGTTTGATGGTGGAGGATATGTTCAAGAGGAGAGTGCTTCATATCCTAGTGCTCCACCGAAGATAATGGTACCTACATGAAAGGGATCCGTAATGATATTGCTAGGAGTGTGTTTCCTTAGAATTATTAGAGTATATTTGTATATTTTGTAGGAAAGAAAACATTTGCATGCCCTTCCTTCTATTTGAGTTGTAATGAACTAACAATTAATCTTATTTTATTTTCATATTTAGCAATTAATATGACGTCTGAAATATTATATTGTGATTATACATGCGAAAATAGCATAAGCGAACTCAAATTCTGATAAGTTTGAGCATAAATCTATTACAAGGGCGTTACAGACTTTTCATCATACAACTCAGAAAATAAGTCAGGACAGCGGAAGCCCAAAAGAACTGGACTGCAATTTCTGGGTGACGTAAATCCACAACTGTTATCTGGACAGCTCTCCTCTGGGTGTCTTATGCACAAGCCTAAGATCAAAAGAACTGGGCCTGACTCAGAGTGACCGCCGCTCACCTCTGATCAGTGATTGCTTAGCTTGCGACGAGCACGTACCCCGAGCAGCGGCGTCGAAGCTATATTTCAACTAACAAGTACTCCCTCCGTTTTTTAATATAAGATGTTTTAGGTGGTACACATGTTGTCTATATCCACACTAAAATGAGTGAACATGCACACACAAATGTGTCTACATACATTTGTATGCATGTGCATGTGGACAAAAGCTAAAACATCTTATATTAAAAAACGGAGGGAGTACAAGTAACCAGATATTGCGTCACGCCGTGGCGGATCCAAGAAAAAAAAACAGCCTGCGTGCATCAAAAATATAGCTAGCTAGCTAGTTACAACTTACATCACCAGGAGTAGCTAACCCTAACGAGCGTGCATGCAACAAACCAATAAAGAAAAGAACTAGCGCACATGCTGCCGTCGCGGCACGTGGGTGGGTCCGCGCGCGGAAGGAAGCGACCGAGGCGATCAGTCGACGGATCGTTAGCATTTTCCTTCTTTATAGTACACCAATCATTGCTCATGGGTTATCAATCTTTGAGGTTCGGGGCAGCTGCCGCGCAGGTCAGACGAGCATTTTCCTTTGCAACCCCAATCAATTTCTGTGATCTCATCGTCACAGATTTCTCCCGACTAATCAAAATGGAGCACACGGATCGTGTGTTTGTTCTACATATTGTAAACCGTTGGATCGAGCACGAACCTCAGAGCAAAGTCTTCAACGGGTCTTTTACCATGCGCACACATATACACAACCACACATCCAGTCAATTAATCGAGGTATTAGCGCTGGAGGTACCGAGCAAAATCATACGAATAGTTGCGGAAGTGGATTAATCGGTACACATAGTTGTCATGCCGATTCGAATTCATACAAAACAGCTGAGGAGACGACATGTGTGATGCCAGGGTGGAAAAGGCGTGCGCGACCTGGCCTGGTTTATTTGCAAAAAAAAAAAACCTGGAGTCTGCGAATCAGCACGGACAGGTCCCAGTCTCGTTCCCAAGTATAATTTTTTTTTGAGTTAAAAGCCTTTCGGCCAGCTTTATTGATTTTCAAACACAGATACATCGTTTATCAATGCTGGCAAGATAAAACTAGGTGGGTCACCATCCCAAACATTGGTTAAATCCTGTGTAAAGCTATTCCTAGCCAGCAAATGAGCTACCTCATTACATTCTCGAAAACAATGAACATAATCAATACAAGTGAAACCTGAAGCAAGAATATTACAATCGAAAAACACTGCAGCTGCCGATGTTGCTGACATGCCACCTTCCTTCATGGTCTCTATCACCTGCATATTGTCGGACTCCAAAATGAACCTTGTTAAGCCCAAATGCTGAGCTAACACAAGACCATCTCTTAGAGCATAAGCCTCTGCCATCACCGCATCAGAAACAAAAGGTATGGTAGTGCAAGCTGCTGCTATAAATTTACCTTTGGAATCCCGGGCAACAACACCTGAACTTCCCCTTCCATCTATATCAAACGCCGCATCAACGTTTATTTTCAGAATTCCTTCACTTGGGCACTTCCATCCGTGTCTCATTCTTGGTACCACTTTTTTGCTCGCTTTGGAATAATTCAAAGCAATTGCACCAATGGACATAGCAGACCGAAGTGGTGGTTGCACAGATTCACCATGTACACATTGCCTTCTCTCCCACCAAATATACCATGCCGCGGTTAGGACTATTTCAGGTAATCCCACCTCTCCCAAATCGCTCCACTGTCCTCGCCTACAGATTATGTTCTCCAAAGCCAGAGCTCCTGATCGTTCAAGATATGTAGCTTCATCTATTACTTCATGAATACCCAGGTTGGACCAAACCTCCTTCACCCGACCACACTTGAAAATCATATGCATGATATCTTCACATCCAGAAGCACATAGGGGGCTTTCAGGTATAATATGTCTATTTGCAAGAACTCCTCTGCACGGAATCAATCCATGCAGAACACGCCAACCAAAATTTTTAATTTTTGCGGGTACCTTCAAATCCCAGAGTTTTTTCCATACCTTCTTTGTTTCTGAATCTTCCAACCCCAACAAATTTCTTTCATGCCGGCCAAATTGATAGGACCACTCAGCATGGTATGCCGACCTTACAGAGAAAAAACCTGATTTTGTATGATGCCAAGCAACGAAATCAGTCATACCCGAAGATGCCAATGGAGTCTCCAAAATCCTTGTTGCGTCAATGGGCCAAAAATTGCTCCTAATCAGTTCCGAATCCCAAGCACCTGTAACCGGGCTTATAAGATCACTAACTTTTGTAAGAAGAATATTACCACGAGGAGTAAAGATCTTCCTATTCGGGCTAGTCGCAACCCAAGGGTCATTCCAGATATCCACTTGAGTACCATCCCCAATCCTCCAAATACAACCCCTCTTAAAATTTTCAAGACCTGCAATTACGCTTTGCCATGTAAACGAACTGCCAGGTTTTAATTTTGCTTTCAACAGATCACCATCCGGGTAAGATCTAGCTCTCAAAATCCTTGCACAAAGCGAATCAGGTTTCTCCAATAATCTCCAACACTGCTTTGCTAGCATAGCTTTGTTGAAAGTATGTAAATCTCGAAACCCCATACCTCCTCTTTCTTTTGGAATGCACAACTTCCACCAAGCCACCTAATGCATTTTCTTATGGTTTTCCTCATCACCCCACCACAATTGCGAAATAGCATCAGAAATTCCTTTGCAAATGTTTTTCGGAATTTTGAATACTGTCATCGCAAAAATAGGTATGGCTTGAGCCACCGCCTTTATCAATGTCTCCTTTCCACCCATAGATAACATTTTCTCCTTCCATCCACTTATTCTTGCTAAAACCCTTTCAACCAAGTGTTTAAAACAATCTGACCGGTCTACTCCCACCATAGCCGGTAGACCTAGATATTTATCATTTAGAGATTCTGTTAGGATATTCAGAATTTCACAAACTTCCACTCGATCATCCACTACTACTTTTGCCACTCCTCGCCGCGCCATCCATGCCCTACGCGCCGCGACATCCTCGGCGGCGATCATGGCGGACGATTGTCTACCGCAGATACGACATGGAGGCGTATTCGTCGCCCCTCGCCGTTGCCTTTCTTCTCCGCGGGCGTGGTCGGCCATGGTAGTTTCGCTTTTATCTAGGGTTCATGAGCGGCACGAGCAGAGCAGGATTTGGTCACAATATTGGTCGGATTTGCAATGTCGTTGTGCGCCCTAAAGCTTCGCCACTTGTCGATGTGCAAAATTTGCATGTTTTGATCGGTGTCCAGCTCTGTGTCCTGGCGGCTTTCGTCCAGTGGATGGCATGGATAATTGAGGCTAGCAGGCGTTCGAAATTGTTTTGGTTAGCTAATTATTGATATATAGCCAGAAAATTAGGTCTTCGATGCATAGGGCAGAAAATTAGGTCTTTGATATATAGCCAGAAAGTTAGCTATTATATCGTGCGTGTAAGTCAGGCACTAAATTTGATCGCACATTGAAGAGCCGGACGTTGTATCATGGACCCTTTTTAAATGCGTCTGCGTATAAGAAAAAAAAATTATGGGTGTAGAAACACGCAACACCGCTAAATGACACGCCGTGCGTATCCCCACGCGCAACACATGCATCGACGGGATGGTGTATTCGATTGCTTTGGCTGCCCAGCAGGATCAACACATATATAGAATGATCAAGAACGACAATCAGAATCCAATCTACGTCTTGAAAATGACATCGCAGTATTGATAAACTGAACAATTAAATTCTAAGGGAACTAACAACCGCGCAAAAGCAAAACCCAGCAGGATCAACACATATATAGAATGATCAAGAACGACACTCAGAATCCAATCTACGTCTTGAAAATGACATCGCAGTATTGATAAACTGAACAATTAAATTCTAAGGGAACTAACAACCGCGCAAAAGCAAAACCCAGCAGGATCAACACATATATAGAATGATCAAGAACGACAATCAGAATCCAATCTACGTCTTGAAAATGACATCGCAGTATTGATAAACTGAACAATTAAATTCTAAGGGAACTAACAACCGCGCAAAAGCAAAACCCAGCAGGATCAACACATATATAGAATGATCAAGAACGACACTCAGAATCCAATCTACGTCTTGAAAATGACATCGCAGTATTGATAAACTGAACAATTAAATTCTAAGGGAACTAACAACCGCGCAAAAGCAAAACCCAGCAGGATCAACACATATATAGAATGATCAAGAACGACACTCAGAATCCAATCTACGTCTTGAAAATGACATCGCAGTATTGATAAACTGAACAATTAAATTCTAAGGGAACTAACAACCGCGCAAAAGCAAAACCCAGCAGGATCAACACATATATAGAATGATCAAGAACGACACTCAGAATCCAATCTACGTCTTGAAAATGACATCGCAGTATTGATAAACTGAACAATTAAATTCTAAGGGAACTAACAACCGCGCAAAAGCAAACCAACTCCTGCATGCATTTAGAACCCTTCACGTTAATTTGTTCGGCTCTTTAATTGGTTTATCGCGACGCATTTGGTCCCATCTTTAGATGTATCTCACTATGTGTTTACTAAGTATTGGTTTTGTATTACCAGTTGTGCCGAAAATCACTACTTTAGCACCCGTCGGCTCAGATTTGGGCAGCGGTCGCCGCGCGGTCCCAAAGATTCGTGTCAATTCTTGAGCTTCCAATATTCTGACATCCAATACACTGTGAGCTTACCATGTGCACTATCGGTTCATTCAAGGTAAACTTCTGCGGACGAAAGAAAAACTATTATCGGTAAATCGCAGTAAAATCGTCCTACATTTCGAAAAACTACATCGTTCCATTTTTTTTTGGCTTATGTTAGTTAGCAACTCAATTACAGAATATGACTATGTGCCTAGGTCTTTGCTGATGTACTCCGCAATTATAGCGTTCGATGGAAAATCCGAGTCAGAGGACCCTTTGCTAGCCTTCCATGGAATGTAATTTGTATTTACTCGAGTCAGAGGTATAATGTACTATCAAGAGTGGCACTTGGCAAAACAGAGGAGAAGAAACCCTCAAAAAAATGCCACGAAGTAGTTCTCTCGGATCCACCATAAAATCTCTAATCTCAAGTTTTCTTATTTTCCGGAACCTCCGAAAAACTTTGTCTAGATACCTTCGACCGTTTTCTTTTAGACACGTCCTTGTTTCCCTCGGCTCTACCTGTTTTACTATGCTGTTGGAACTAGCGACCCATGACAAATAATGTCTAGGAAGTTCATCCGTAGGTCCAACACTTCTAAGTGAAATCTTTCCGAAACCTCTGGGTAGGGACTTATCATTTTTATATCATACTCATTTTGAGTGGGCGATGCTATCTTACGGGTGACCGTGCCCCGGTCGAAATTCCGACAGCTACTGTAGCGCTGTCGGAACGGCACGGGGACGTTAGGAAGAAGAAGGGGAGAGGAAGGAGCACCGCCGTCAGCCGGAGAGGAAACAGAAGAGAAACTTCGCCGCCGCACTCGAGACTCACACCACCCCCATATCCCCCACATCGAGTGGATGATGGCCCCGCTAGCCGCTCTCATCTAGGGCATCTCCGGCGGCATCTGCCGCGCTACCCCGGTCATCCACGCATTTACCACGCGTCGGTGTTAACGCTCATCCACGCCTGCCTCCGTCGCTGTTAAAAACCACCCCCTCATCTCTCTCACCGCACAGCTCTCCTCTCTCCGCCGCACAGCCGTTCCCATTCTCTCTCGCCTCCCAACTCCCTCGCCGACGGCAATGGTGTTCAACTGGCGTAGCAGCGGCGAATGGCTTCAGGCCGCGGAGCTTGCTCAAGCGGGAGGCGGAGGCTCTGTTGCAGGCGTGGTACCCGTGCCCGCCGGACATTCGCGCCGGGCACCGGTGATCGCTCGGCGTCAGCGGCGTGCCGTGCCGGACGTGCCTCGGCCGCGGGAGAAGGACTAGAGCGCCCAGGTCCATCGTCACTACTGGCACAAGCTCACCACGGAGCAGCTCTAGCAGCCGGAGTGGCATCCGTCCAACACCGACCGGTACGAGGCGGAGTTCCGGCGGATCCACACCGAGCGAATGATGCTCTGGGACGGCGAAGGACCGGCGCCACGTGACAGGAACCTCGACAGGCGCTACGCCTTTTGGGGCGTGCCGGGCCGCACGCTCGACGCCGTCATGGCGCACATCGCCGACGGTAACGAGCCGCGGTTCGACACGCCCATGCCCCAACAATGGGCGCCGAGGAGGGCTTCGACGGCGTCCTCCACCCGGCCTGCGTCTTCCTCCCACTCGACGTCGCCCTTCTCGTCGCTGCGAGCTCCAAAGACGGAGCCGGGCGCCCTCGTCATCGGCTCCGCCCCGTCGTGCTCCGCCTCCCGCTGCCTGGTGCCACCCCTCAAGATGGTGAAGACGGAGGTAAAGAGGGAGGCGGCGTCGTTGCTCCTGCAGGAGCTGATGGCGGCGCAGCAGCAGCTCGCCTCTGAGGACGACCCCGAAGGAGTCACCGCCGCCTTCGAGGCGTCGGTGAACACCGTCCCAGCGCTCGAGGTTCACCTCGTGATCACCGGGGCACCAATGCTCGACCTCACTGGCGACGACGATGACGGCGGCGGCTTCACCGGTGGCGCCAACGACGACGAGGCAGGGCCCAACGGCACCGACGGCGGCTACACCGTCAAGGAGGAGGACTACGATGCCTTCCGCTACCTTTAGGTTTAGATTATGTTTAGTTAAATTTTATTCAAATCTTGTAAAAATTCCTATAATTTGAATGAAATTACGTTTATTTTCGAATTTCAATTTTTTTTTAAAAAAAAATGGGACGGCGAGTGGGTAGAGGCACCCCTTATGTGCCATCTCGCCCGAACGCCCCCATAGATCTTCAACCATGTGGTGTTGCTTCTCCTCAAGGAGGAGCCTAATCTCTTCGAGGAGAACTGCAAGATGTTAGAATGCACCTTGCTGCAGTCGAGTAGATAGGAAATAATCAATCCCACATCAGGACATGGGTGTCAGCGCGCACAGTGTACGTGAGTCGATCACGAGCAAAACATGGTTTGATAGGAACGAGAATTGATACATGTGGACAGGGAGTTGATACATAATAAATATTTAAAGGATAAAATGCTGTCACAAGTGACAGGGAAACCCACAGACTCCCAATTTTGGAAAGGCTTGATGAAAGTTAAAAACAATTTCTTTCATAGAGGGTCCTTTGTGGTTGGTAATGGTCAGTCTACCCGGTTTTGGGAAGATACGTGGTTGGGAGACGTCCCACTTGCGGATCAATACCTTTACTTTATAATATTGTCCGTCGCAAAAACGTTTGGTAGCGGACGTTCTAGCACAGTTTCCCTTAAATATTGAGTTCCGAAGAACGCTTACAGGAAACAAATGGGATGCTTGGCTTCATATGGTAGAACGGTTAATGGCCATTACTTTAACTCAGGATGGGGATAAATTTGTGTAGAAACTTAATGCATCAGGCTTTTTTATGGTAAAATCCTTATATGCAGATTATATGAATGGGCACACGGTTTTCCTCAAGAAATATATTTGGAAATTAAAGGTACCGCTCAAAATAAGGATATTTATGTGGTTCCTTTCTGATAAAGTGATTTTAACTAAGGATAACCTGGCAAAGCGCAATGGAACGGATGTAAGAAATGTGCGTTTTGTGATTCAGAGGAGTCTATAGACCATTTATTTTTTGCATACCCTTTTGCTCGTGTTGTTTGGACTGTAGTTCAATATGCTTTTAACATTACCCCACCATCAAATATGTCGAATATGTTTGGCAATTGGCTTAATGGGGCAGAGAAGAAAACTAAGGCGCAAATCCGTGTGGGCATTTGTGCCTTAGTTTGGTCTCTGTGGAACTGTCGGAATGATATTATTTTTAACAAACATGCAACCGCTAATTTTTTACAGGTTATCTGCATGGCTACTCATCTGATCCACGAGTGATCCTTTCTGCTGCCGGAGGCGCAAAGAGTGTCTATGGATTCCGGATGTTCCATTCTGGAGACGGTCGCTTGGGATATCTACAACCGGGGTGGCTGGCGGCTTGCTACAAGATGCATAGGCGTTATGTATTCTTCGTCTTTCGCTGGCTCATTTTTGTTTACACTTTATGTGACCCATGATTTGTAAACTTTCTGCTACACTTCTGAAACTTTGCAATAAATGAGGCTGTGTGCATCGATTGATGCAGAGGCCGGGGAATACCCCCATTTCGAAAAAAAAACATGTGGACAGGGATGGCAACGGGTCTACTCTACTCCCCATTTAACAATCGCGAAGACTAATTTTCACAGCATATAATTACAGCATATAATTAACATATGTTAAATATTATGCAGGATTCTAATAATATTGGTTTGATATTGTCGGTCTTGAGTTTTTATATATCATCTCAGATTTCGTAAAGTTTGAGCTTAACCAAAACTAAGATATGCTACATTGTGATAATGAAGGAGAACAAGATTTCTTTTTTGGCTGCCCCCGTGCATCTACCAGAGCGCGCACGAAGCTAGCTCACTAGTAGAAAAACTACCTTTCGTCCAGAGCCGAATCGGCCATTAATCCCGGTTCAGTGAAAAACCGGGACCAATGCCTGGCACTGGTCCCGGTTCGAGCTGCCAGGGCATTGGTCCCGGTTCGGTTGGGGACATTGGTCCCGGTTCGTGGCACGAACCGGGACCAATGCTCCAATGCCGGACACGTGGCGTGCCGCGGAGCTTTGGTCCCGGTTCGTGGAGAAAGAAGAGGAAGAATCGGCGAACATCCTAGCCAAATGGTACCCCTGGTAAGTGCTCCAGATGCAGTTGCTTTAGTTGGGACCAATACCCCTCCCCTGCCTATAAATAACCCACCCCCTCTCTTCTCTCCTTTTTTTTCTGGTTGGATTGGTGGGAAGTGGGTGCTAGTTTTTTTTTCCTTTGCCACGCACAAGATGTGTTCGATGAAATGCCCGAGCCACACTTAAGTTCACACAAGATGATATCCTTTTGTACGCTATTATGTAGAATGAAGATGATTGAATGCAAAACATCTAGAGTTTATGAGGTTGGGTTCGTTGACCCATATATCGTTAATGAACATAATTTACGCAATCACCCCAGAGACGTGGAGCATGACCTGACCACCTTTTTAATCAAGCAAAACTTCTGTACGGAAATACTATTTCCTTACAACTTCAAGTGAGTGTTTTTGTCTTGTACATATTTTTATTTGGCTTTCTCGATGTTAAGTGTAATTGATGAGCTATGCATGTCTGCTTTATGTAAACGTCCGCAGATTCCACTGGATTCTGCTAAGCATTCAAGTTGACAAGTCCATAGTTGAAGTCCACGACTCATTAAGTTGGGACCAAGCGACGTGGACTGAAATGAAAGAAATGCTCAATAAGTAATTTCAATCATTATCGCATTATATCGGCCTCTTTCGTTCGTTTCCTGATATCAAGTAATTAATAACTACTTTGTTATTTTCTTTGCCAAATCAGGTGTTGGACACTATTCAAACAGAATGTAGAAGGTCCATTCCAAGATGAGCTAACTTATATATCGGTGAAAAGTCCGCAGCAGCCACGGGGAGTAATTTATGTGGATTCTACGTTTGCGAGTTCATTCGCGAGTTGACCACTGAGCGGAGAACAACTTATTTGAGCAAAATGCGGGAGGAGCTCGACCCAGAACGGCGCATACGAGCAATTCAAGAGGAATTGGCGGGATTTCTGCTTAGGGAGGTCATCGATGAAAGGGAGAACATTATGCTTCGGACGATGAACTACATATGTGATCTATCTCCATGTATTTAAATAGTTGTATTCTCGCAAAGATCGAATATTAATTATATATGCATCAACGTGTACTGTGTATATAGTAGAGCGTATAATATGCGTACGGAAACGATGGAGAGCACGTCGGCGATGCGAAGAAGGGGGAGACGACGGAGGCACCGGCGAGAGGGAGAGGGGGCACCGGCGAGAGGGGGCACCGGCGAGAGGGAGACCCTAAACCCTAAATACAAAAAAAAACACTCATTGGTCCCGGTTCGTAACACGAACCGGGACCAAAATGAGTTTCCCCCACGCCCAGCCAGAACTGGCCACGTGGACCAGCATTGGTCCCGGTTCGTGGACCAACCGGGACCAGCATTGGTCCCGATTGGCCAGTCCCGGTTCGGCAACCGGGACTGAAAGCCCAGCCGAACCAAGACTACAGACCATTTTTCTAGCAGTGGCTCCGCCCAAGGAAATTTTGTGTCCAATTTGGTGAGCAGACCAGCGGCCACATTTCGTGTCCAATGCTTCCAACAAGAATCGAGAGGGAACAGTATTAATTAGCTACAATGTTGTGTGAAATTCGGAATAGCTCCCGAGTTCACATATTTCTGTCTCAATTTTTTTAAATAGAAAAACATTTAAAAAAAATTGAAATTTTTTGGTGACGAACATGTGCAAGTTTTTTCTCTTTTTCTTTCTTTCTTTCTTTCTTTCAAGACTACGTAGCTAGCGTAAAATATATAACTATCATTAGGTTCCACACGACGCACTGGGTGCTTCGACTCGCAATGAAATTTCTTTCACGAAATGAAAGAATATTTTTGTCTCCGGTATAGAACAATGCTGCCCAATGAGCGTCGAAAAACTCGTCTATTAAATCTAGAACCCATAGCCTACACGGAAGATTTAAGTGAGATTAGAACGGCCATTATGCTTCCTGGATAAGAAATAGCAGATGGTGACAGTGAGCAGATACGCCTCTTTATGCGTGTACCGGACATCGGGTTTGAAGCGGGCACCTGCTTAGCCTCTTTGATGTCGACAACGATGGCATCCGAGGTATTGTCATTATATTGTCCCTCAATCTATGATCACTTACAATTCCGACTTCGCATGTTTGTTTTTGTACCAGATACACTAAGGAAATGCATCAAAATTATTTATTTCCTTGTTTTCATATCCAACTACAACTCATCTAATATGAACTGGGAGGAAGAGGATTTTGGTTTAGACAAATGTCACAAATATTTATCTTAGAACCTAGTGGAAAGGTATGCAACGGTGGATGAGAGTAAATGGTAGAGTGAAAACTAGAAACCAATATGAAGTTCTGAAGTTTTTGCATTGTGTGAGCCACCAATAACAAAGTCGACTAACTTTGTTTTATATATTTGTGGCTGTTAGTCGTCCTAAATTTGTTGAATGGTAATCGACACAAGGTAAATTCTCAAAAAAAAATGGCCCTTTTAACCTAATACAAGTTAAGGGAAAAACTTCAACCAAAATCCGTTAAGTGTTCTATATTTATCAATAGTAATAAAAATGATGTACTATCTGTAATGTAGCAAGAACTAGTTGAATGTTTGTGCGTTGCCACACAAGAGTAAACATTGATATGAAAATACAGATTCCTCCATACTTATTTGATGCATATATGAGATTTGTAAGTACAAAGCAAATAAACTGGCCAAATGGATGAACGATGCAACTAGGTAGCTACATGGCGGGAGCCATGTACGCATCGACCTAGGATGAACAACATACGAAGATACAAATGGCTCAAACAAACAAACATAGTTGAAATTAACTACTAACTTATTCGGTAGCTAGCTTCTTCTTTTTATTACATAAATTTTCTGTTGGCACCGCGGGGCTTCTCCAACCCCTCCTGTTGATTCTTCTGCTCCACGGTCGAGAGAACTTCACCTCTCCCTTCTACTTGCATCCCACCATCAAAACGCGCTTGAGGTGCCCAACCACAATGATATCTGCACAGCATCCACTCCTCGCTGCCGCCTTCATACGTAGCATCACAGTTGCCATAGCAGGTCATTCCCTCGGCTGCCGCGGCAAGCAGAAGCCCCATGAGCAGGACACACCACACACCAAGGTTATGGTTGCTCTTGCTGCTCCTGGAATAACCCATACCCATACCCATGGCTGCGGGTATTAGCTTGCTAAAACTAAATACTAGTTTCTCTTCTTAGCTAGCAATAAGATGGTTATAAACTGAGAATTGTACACCACCGGGTTGGTTTTATATAGGACTGCTGTCTGCTGGGTGAGACATTGCATGCACGTGGGATCCGACAGTTAGCTCAGTTGACTTTCTTAATACACAAAAAGAAAGTCAACTGAGCTAACTGTACACAAAAAGATCTACACGACGGTAGAAAGTGCATGCGAGTCGTTAGCTAGCTAGTGACACTCACTTGCACATCGACTACTCCGCCCACACATAGTTTTTTGCTCAAATTATAATATAAGCAAGTTGGTACATCGATATGAGTAAATTATTCGCGTATTTCAAGTGACTCAACTTGCAAATTACACGCTAGTGGGATATTAATTTAAGTACGCTTTAGGATAATTTATGTGCTACTAGCACTAGATTTGTTCATGTCAATCCCCCGCAAATAAGTTTTCGTTTATGAGAAAATCAAAAGAAATGAGCTACACCTATGAGTCAGGGTTTTAGTTACAAAGCAAAATGGATTATAGTAACTCAGTTTACCATAGACATACTACAGGGCTTTCAAATACATGTACTATGTGTTTTTTTGTTTTCGTGTTTTGTGTTTTGTGGCCGTGCATATCTTAACTATTCAGATGTTCGGGTGTTATGCTCGTAGTGACTTGATGCGAAATTTTGAGTTTAATGAGCGCCAACTCAGTTTACCATGCCAACTGACGGTCCTAGTCCCAGAAAATGGCCCTAAGAAGTTCTCTCTGGTAATATTTGAATTGAAGAGTTTAATTTTTGGATGAATTACACACGTCTGAAATCAAAAGTTGTGATATATAATAAAAGACACATGGTTTAGAGAGAGAGAATACAACACAATAGCACATGTCAATACTACTGGTCCAAACCCTTGTTACCTTTAGAGGGAGAAATTTGACATAAAAAGGTCGTAGCGATTTTGGTTTTGGAGAAAGTGGGAAAACACCGTATTGTAAATTTAGCAGTAGAAGTTTGATATCGAAAGTCGCCAATATCTGCTTTTTAAGGAGAAATGATGAGAAAAAAAAATCATACCGCATCTTTAGTGGGAGAAGTTTGACATTAAAAGATGTGTAGATAAAGATATATGTTTCTTGGATAAATAGTGTGAAAATATCTCACAGGAATTTGTATATATTAAAAAATTACATGAGTTAACTAATCAAAAAAGAGAAAGAAGCCACTTATTCAATTGTTGGGCTTATTTACATCCAATCGTGTATCCAAATATAGTTACCTCATGCAAACATATATGTATTTCAATATCTTGAAACGTAGTCCTTATAAACATACATCTTTCAAATCTAAAAATGTTTAGCTTTATCAAACTTAATCCAGTATTCCAGATCAGCTGGTCCTTAAACTTCTTCTTGCACCGAAAAAGGTTGGATCTTATTAATTACTTTCAAAATACGATCATTAAGAGTAGTCCAAAAAAACCTAGAGTGCCAAAATGAAGACCTTCACGAAAAAAAGTCTGCTTAAAGGACGAAAACTCCTAGGAGAGCCCGAGCTCGTTTGGACCTGCGATTTGCACTGCGTCACCCACTCAGCTCATTGATTGATCTACTATATACTAGTACATGTATGTACTGTCTCCATTGGATAGTATGAAATACATGTACCAGAAAGTTAGGTGGAACTTCCATGCATTTAATGTCGTACGAGCAGTTTATAGAGAGGCTTCTCCCGCAAGGGTCAGATAAAAACATGTACCACCACGGCGGTAAAAAAGATGCACTTGTTACCCTCAACTACCAGTCACCAACCAGCTAGCAACGCGGGCAACATTAAGTACCAGCACAGCAACGCAATGCTTACCTTCGATATGCTTTTAAAATCCCATGGAAGTAATTCTTGGATCATGAACAATACTTACAAAATATGAAGCACTTTTTAAACCACCGTACAAATATCTTAGGTGCCTCGTGACTATTCTTTTGAAAGGTTGGAGCTTTTTTCCGGATCCGAAAATATTGTCGGACCGGTGAACATTTTTTTCCTGTGAATTCTTCTTTTTACACGGTGAATGTTTTTTTACCATGAAAGGTTTAAAATAATCATGCACAATCGTGAATACATTTTTTATACACGTGAATATTTATTTTCATTAACCCCATAAAAAATTATAAACATTTGAATTATTATTTTGGAACTAGTCAATTTTTTAGATGCGATGATATTTTGGAACCAATGAACCTTTTAGAAGTGAAACTTTGATTCGAACCGGTGGACATTATTTTTAACACGTGAACATTTTTCTAATCCTATGAAATAATCTATATGAAGCTCAGAAATCTTTCTTCAACCCATTGATTTTTTCCCTAGACCTGAGAATATTTTAGAAAAACTCTTGATTTTATTTCGAACATTTTTTATCCCGTGTAAATATTTTTTTGCACCTGGTTTTTTGTTTGAAACCTATGAAATAATCTATATGAAGCTTAGAAATCTTTCTTGAACCCATTTATTTTTTTTCCCTAGACCCGAGAATATTTTAAAAAAACTCATGATTTTATTTCGAACATTTTTTATCCCGTGTAAATATTTTTTTGCACCGTGATTTTTGTTTGAAACCTATGAAATAATCTATATCAAGCTCAGAAATCTTTCTTGAACCCATTGATTTTTTCCCCTAGACCGGAGGATATTTTAGAAAAACTTATGATTTTATTTCGAACATTTTTTAATCCCGTGCAAATATTTTTTTGGTACCATGATTTTTGTTTGAAACCTATGAAATAATCTATATGAAGCCCAGAAATATTTCTTGAACCCGTTGATTTTTTCTCTAGACCCGAGAATATTTTAGAAAACTGATGATTTTATTTTGAACATTTTTTAATCCCGTGCAAATATTTTTGTGAACAGAGATTTTTCTTTGAAACCTATGAAAGTATATGTTTTAAGCCCACTAATGTTTCTTGAACCCGTTGATTTTTTCCCGACCCACTAGAATATTTTAGAAAGCTCATGATTTTCTGTAGAACATTTCTGAATCCCGTGCAAATATTTTTGTGAACCATGAACAAAAAATTTAGAAACCATGCACATTTTGTCAAACCCACAAATATTAATTTAGACCTTTAACAATTTTTGAAACATGCTAATACTTTGGGACCATGAAAATGGGAATTTTAGAAAAAGATGGAGGTTGAGTTCGAACATTAAGTACGACATCTGGTGCTCGAAATAGGTTTTCGCCCCGCTATATAAATATAGCAACCACACGATACATCTTTGAGTCCACTGCTGTGGCCAACAACACAACCAAGCCAAAAGAAAAGAAAGAGAAAATAAGAGAAAAACAAAGCCGACATCGACGGATCAACGAAAACAAAAATGACTCGCAACTGCTGCGTCCTCTCCGGAGAATTCCCACCAGTTTCCTAACACTCTGAATCACCGCGTACCAAGCAACACCTCCAAGAAGGAAAGCGACGACGACGACGCTACTGCCCGGACTGCTCCTAGGGTTTCCCCGGTACGCTCCGAGGAGTGGTGAAGAGGTACACCCGACGCCCTCCAGGAAGGAACGACGACACTGGCAAGCGTCACCGCGTCGGTGCCAAGAAGACATGGATTTCTCCCGACCCTCAAAAAACCACATCTCGGACAATCCATAGCGTTCCGCCAAACTTGCCACCCACCAACATACGCCACCTCGGTCTTGACTCACCATCGTCGTCTCTCCATGGAAACCGCTGCGAGGCCGGACTAAACAGAGACACGCGTAAACCAGGATCGACAGCACCACAACCACGCGGGAGGGAACAACCTCCACTGCCTAGACGGTAGCCGACCGGACATAGCAACAAGAGCACACCAGACCATTGGAGCCGGAAGGCGGCAATAGCACGGCCACCTGGAGGACATCCTCCACCACCATTGTGGGTGCCGACCGGACGCGATAGCAAGGACACACCAGGCCGGGCAGGCCCGGCCGAGCCCCAGAAGGGCCCGTAAAGTCCCCGCCGTCGCGCTGCAGCACGTAGGCCACGCCGTCGCTACCTTCTTGCGGCACCATAGATCCAACCGGACCCAAACGGGCCCGCGAAGCTCCCGTCGCCGTGCTGCAGCAAGGGTGGTGTCATGGCCGCCACCATGTCACGAACTGCTCGTAGCCCAACCGGAGGCAGACAAGACAAGCCCGACCCGACTTGACCCAGATCGGGCCCAAAGGGCCCAAATCTGGGCCTGCAGGGCTCCGACCAAGCTCGAATCCGCCGCTGCCGTCGCCACCAACGGCGGCGCCACCACTGCCATAACCATCCGCGCGGCAGCACGTCACCACGCCATGCCGGAGGAGCCCCGCCTCCACCTTCACAGCGCGGGGAAGGACGAGCCGCCGGCGCCGGCGCCGGCGCCGACCGGGCCGAGCCCGGCGGCCACACCCGACGGCGGCGACGGAGAGGTGGGTAAGGGAGAGAGCTCGAGGGAAGATGGGACGGGGGCGTGCGCTGCCGCCACGGGGGGCGGGGGACGCGCGCGAGAGAGAGGAGGGGGACGGAAGAGGGAGGAGGCGGCGCCGGCGGCGGCGGCCACGGGTGGAGGAGCGAGAGGAACCCTAGGCCGCGTGTAACAGCCCAAAGTCTGAAAACCTAAAACCCGAGTAAAATTTTCGCTTTTGTGTTGCATTGCATCATGGCATCCAATTTTAACTTGCTAAACAACACACAAATGGTTTTGGCACCATTTAAAAACCAATGCCAAACTTGTTCAATTATGAATTCAAGTTAATGGAGGCACTCAAACTTGCAAAACAAAAATACTTTGACCTCTTATATTTGTCAAGGAAGTTCAAGAGCTCAAAATTAATATTTTGCCCTTGCTTTAAAAATCCTAAAGTAAAATCTTATTGAATTTAGCAAATGCTCTATTTTAAACCTATGAACAAATGCTGTCAAAAACATTTCATTTAGGGGCACCAAATTTGGTGGAGCTACTAAATGTTAAGGGGAGCCTCCCCAAATATTTACATAATTTTTGGAAGTAGAGAAATGCTTCAAATAAATCGAATACATTGCTGGGTTTTTCTATACAGTACCAAAAGGGGCCTAATTGTAATATTGAAAAGTCCTCCAGGGGGCTTCACGCAAAAGCTTCTCCTTCCTCCTGTAGCGACCCAGCTCGGTGCCGCCGCCGCACCAGCTCGTCGCCTGTCCTCCTTGCTCGCTGCTGCCCACGTGAGGAGAAGAGAAGCCACACGAGGCTGCTCTGCTCCTACCCTATCACCTGCCCCCGCTCGCTCTCTCTCTCCCTCTGTTCTTCCCGTGCCCATCGAAGCCGAAGCTGAGCTTGCCGTCGCCGACGCATCGCCGCCGCTGTGGGCCTCCCCGAGACACGCCGAGGCCACCACGAGCACCGCCGTGCCACCCTCTACCTCTCCCCCGAAGGACGCTTGCTGGGGCGCACCGAGACGGGTGAATCGCGACCTTCTTCCCCGCGCGGCCGCCCGAGCACCGCCGCGGTTCGCCGGACGATTGCCGTCGCTGCGGTCCACCTCGCACCTAGCTGCTTGCTCGTACACGTCCCTGGTAAGCTGCCGCTCCTCGCCGTGCCCTCGCTGGCCCCTTTCCCTCCCCTCTCTCGTCGTAGCTCCGCCGAGAGCGCGTGCGCGTCTCGCACGACGCCGTCGTCGCGCGCTGCCCGGCCGTGGAACCGGCCTAGGCCGGGTGGAGGGCCGTTGCTCTCTGGCCCCTGGCCGGCCCGTCAGCCGGCCCAGGCTGGGTGGAAGGCCGGAAGCCACTGTATCCTGGCCGGCCTGGGAGCCAGCCCAAACCGGGCTGGAGGCTGACTGACTGTTTTTTTTTTTTAGTTGTTCTTTTTTCCAATTCCTCCCCCTTCTGCGCATGATTCCCGCTCCCCCTCGCGCATTAGGAACATCGATTCGATGATTCGGTTACTCCATCCCTCTCTCTCGAATCCGAACAATTAAATTTTGATAGTTGTTGGAAATAAATTAATTAAAAATTATAAATTTAAAAGAAGAAATTATAAAAGTAGTAACTTTCTACCGGAACGTCAGAAAATGGTGAGTAATATATCAAAATGTTTAGAAAAACATGAATCATCCAGAATCATCATCATGCATAATTGATAACAACTACAATAATGTGCTCTAGTAGTAATTATAATCACTAAGTTTAAATGGGGTTTATTCCAAATAATGCAATAAATATAACGGGGACCCAATTTAACTTGTTGATCATGTTCAAAGCTATTAGGGTGCATTTAAAAGGTCATGTCATCATGTGTCTGCGCATTGCTTTTGTTAAAGCTTGTGCGGTGATTGATTGTTCTTCCGTTGCTATGCTTCGATAGATCAAGCAGCCGGGGTTACACCGCAATACCCCGACGATCCCTACTACCAGCCGTATCAACAAGGCAAGCGTAATCCCCCCTCTGAGCATACCTTATCCTATTTTCCGCAAATATTTTCTCCACTATAATATTGCATGCGGTTCCAAATGTCAATTTGCTTGGATTAGAGTATCCTATAGTTGCATTAAGTTTCCGATGCCAATACCTGTTTCCCTCCTATTATCCATAGGATTGTATTGTTGGCCTGAAATACTTAACTATGCAATGTTGATGTTTAGCCATGCTTAGTTAAATGCTTAGCCGTCCGATGGATACTTCATGTTGGAAACAGGTTGTTGAAGTGTTCAGATGATGGTGGAGAATTGTGGTGACAGGTAATAAGATGCTTTAAGGTGGGGATGAGAGGCCACTATGGTTGTGGTGCTTTGTCTCGTTCCCGTCGTCTAGGTGCGAGTTCTTTACCTCCCGAACCAAGACTGAGCGTGCAACCATGCGTGCAATTGCAGGAACCCTCATAGACTAAATAACTCGGGCGGGGCTAGCCAGGGTCCTCTAGTTCGGGCTTCCATTTGCGCGTGCGTGATGATGGTGGGATGAACTGAGATGAGGATGGTGGTGTTAGGAAAATGAGTGGCCGTGGGGCGGGTGTTGCAGGCACTGGCTGCCCTGCCGCCACTGATGATCCTGAAAAGTCCTTAACGAGGGAGAAGTCGACACCGCTCCCACCCAGCCGGCTTTCCAAGGAAGAGAGCTAATTGTACAGGTAATGGGCTGGACGGTACGCGTGGCAAACATTGTACACCCCGGCAGGGTAAATCTTTTCGAAAAGCCGTGTCCACGGTTACGGACAACTTGGGAAAGGACGATAAGATCATAGAATAACTTGAACGGAAGGATTAAAACCTGGGTACTAAAGGTACCACTTCAAGATTGCAAGGTGAGCTTCCTCGAGGGTGATTCGGGGAGGTGCCTTTGATGAACAGGTACAGTGGTTGATGATGGTTGATGATGAAAGGTGATGAAAGAAAGAGTACTTCTTACCTCTTTTGAAAACTATTCTGATTAGTCGATGCCATTGAGTTATGTTTCATAAATAAAATCAGCTTTATGCAAAACATGCATAAAACTTTGAAAGGCTCATCGAGCTAATGCTCTATTTATAATCTTGCGAGTTCGTCGAACTCAACGTCGCTTGTTTTGTTTCAGAGGAGGACTTCACCGACCTCGAAGGTGGGTTCTTTGTGGACGTCGACGAGTAGTCTGGGGTTCCCAGGTGGCAGCTTGGGACATCCCGGAGCAGCTGGTGCTGTGATGTTTATGTGTAGGCCTCTTAGGACATATTTTGGATCTTATTGTTTAGAACAAGCTAATTCGCTTCCGCATGTTGTACTGTTGGGTCTGTGACCTCTGGTTGTAATTTGCTATCTTTCTCTATTATAAGAGTTGAACTATATGCTTTGTGTCGTAGAGTCTGTGATGTGCCAGTTGTTGCACAAGTTTTGATCTCTCTATTATACATTGAGGGTTGTGCCTGTGTTAAGTCATCAATCGGGGTGTTGCGTTGCCGATGATCCATTCCGAGCAACGTCTGCCAAAGGTTTTGACAGGGGATTGGTAAATCCGTAACCTCCGGTTGTATCGCTTAACCGGTGACACACAGCATCACTGTATAACAGTCGGGTCGGGGCGCCACACCGCGGGTCAATACGACGTCAACCACCCGGAGCGTAAGAATCTGACGGAAATCTTGCTCCTCCGACATCTGGTGCTTGGGCTCGGCATCGATCACCTCGGAACCAGAATTAGTAAAAGATGTTTCCGGGGGCCACAGTGGGGTCGACACCCATGACACACTAGTCACGGCAGGGGACATGCTGTTCCAGACACTCATCCAGCATTCCAGCCGCGGTGAAAATAACGCAATTAAGACGATGGTTCACCCGCTCCCCTCCTTTGCTGTACATAATTAATGCATCCGCACTAACTCTCTTGGAAAATACGCGGTACATGTCAGGTATTGCATATACATACGCATCACATGCAATTCGTCCTGTACCTTCTGATCCTAGTGCAGCAGACCATCAACCAGTACTAGTAGCACACGTCGTCCAGGAGCGAGCGAGCCCGAGCGCACAAAGTCCGCGTCCGCTTAAAGGAACCTTTGAAAGATTAACAAACATTTCAAGTCAGGATTACCCAACCAGGCATCAAACATGACCAGCCCCCGTGGCGGATATATATGCCATGGCACAAGCGTAGCATACTAGCATTAGAGGAAGGGAAAACATAGAATTGCCTTGCTAGGAACTAAAATGGCGGCATTGTCCACCCAGCCGATGGAGTGCAGCAGCAGTGGCACGTCGGCGGCGCCCCCGAAACCCGAGCCGTCGTGGGAGTACCACCTGCGGAAGTACCTCATGATGCTGGCCACGCTGGTGGCGACGGCGACATACGCGGCGGGGCTATGCCCGCCGGGGGGAACCTGGCAGAAGACGGAGCTCGGGCACGAGGCCGGCGTACCGATCCTCTACTACACTCCCCGGTACCTCGCCTTCTTCTACTTGAACGCGACCGCCTTCGCGGCGTCGCTCGTCGTTAACCTCCTCCTCCTCGTCCTGAACAAGAAGGAGACGACGCTCTGGCTCGCCGTGCTCCGGTCCGTCATGGTGCTGGACCTGCTCGCCCTCATGGGGGCCTTCGCCACCGGGAGCTGCGGGGACACGCCGACCACCGTGTACGTCTCCACGCTGGTGGTCGGTCTCCCCGCCTACGCCGGCATCCACGTTCTCCTGGCTTGGTACGAGAAGAGGACCTCGCGTGCGGCAGAAGAGAGCCCCGAGGACGCGCTCAAGCTCAAGGAGCAGCGCAAGGTGCTGCTGCTGCTCGCGACATTCGCCACGGGCATCTCCTACGGCGCCGGCCTGAACCCGCCCGGCCGCGACGGCGATGCCGTAGAAGGCCAGTCGCCGCGACTGATGGTTTTCTTCTACTTCAACAGCACGGCGTTCGTCGCGTCGCTGCTCATCATCGTGCTGCTCCTCGGCCGGAGGCTGCACAGGTACGGCGCCGCCAGGATGCAGCTGTACGGGTTCATCCTCGTCGGACTGCTCGGCCTCCTGGGCGCCTACGCCGCCGGGAGCTCCACGGAGGCAGACACGACAATCTACGTGGTCGTCCTCGTCGCCGCGGTCCCTCTGTACATCTTCCTCGTCATGGTCGTCAGGGTGCTTGTCTCGGATCCTCTCCAGAACAACAGCTCCTGGCTACGACTTAAGAGCATCTCCGCGCGCGCGTCACATTGGCTGCAAGAACGAGGATGCCACCAGAACCAGACTGATGGCTATTCGCCGGCGCGTGAGTTGAGGCCAGCATCAGGCGGCGGCGGGGAAGGGAGCCACGCCGATGAGAGCAACAAGAACGAAGGCATCGAGAAGGCAAAGTCTCTGATCCTGCTGCTCGCCACACTCGCCGCGACCATCACATACCAAGCCGGGATGGACCCGCCCGGCGGCGTCTGGCCGGAAGCTGACCTGAAAGGGCGCTACAATGCCGGCGACCCGATCCTCTTGTTCATGAACGCTAGGCGCTACAAGGTGTTTTTTTACTGCAACTCGACGGCGTTCGTGGCGTCCCTGGTGGTCATCCTTATTCTCCAGAACAGGGTCCTGACTAGGGGGCACGCGCTGGAGGTGGCCATGATACTGGACCTGTTCGGCCTCATCGGCGCCTACGCCGCCGGGAGCTGCCGCGACGTGAGCACCTCCATCTACGTCGTGGCCCTGGCGGGCGCCGTCGTGGTCTACGTGGTTATCCACGTCGTCTTCTTCACTCTGGACAACAAGGACCTGACCGACCAGGAGAAGAAGCGGATCGACAAGCGGCGCAAGCGGCTGCTGCTCCTCGCCATCTTCGTGGCCACCATTACCTACCAGGCCGGGCTCACCCCGCCGGGCGGCTTCTGGACGGAGGACGGCACGACCCAAGATGGCCACAAGTACTATGCGGGTTCCAGGATCCTCGAAGACAGCAGCGGCGAGTACCGGAGAAGGTACCTGGCCTTCTTCTACTGCAACTCGATGAGCTTCATGGCGTCCGTGGCGCTCATCATCATGCTGGTGAACCCGAACCTGTACCGGCCGGGCATTCGGTGCTACGCGCTATACGTGTGCATGGTGGTCGCCCTGTTCGGCCTGATGGGCGCCTACGCCGCCGGGAGCGCCCGGCAGCTGCAGACGTCCATCTACGTCTTCGTGCTCGTCGGCGCGGTGGTGGCGTTCATAGTCGTGCAGCTGCTGGTGATTTTCAAATTCTTCAGAACTTGCGCCTCCGCCAATGGAGACGGCGGTTTCTCCAACTCGGGCGGCAGCAGCAGCCAGGCGAACGAGTCATCTTCCTCTCGGCAGCCAGGCTCGCCCAAGCCCAGCACCGAGGGGAATTCAATCTCGACCCGGAGGAAGTACCTGATGGTGCTGGCGATCCTGGCGGCGAGCGTCACGTACCAGGCCGGCCTGAAGCCGCCGGGCGGCGTGTTCGAGGACGGGGACGCCGCGGGTAACCCGGTGCTGCGCCAGAGCGACCCGGCCCGGTATCAGGCCTTCTTCTACTGCAACTCCACTTCGTTCGTGGCGTCGGTGGTCGTCATCGTCCTGCTGCTGCAGGACCGCCGCGGCCTGCTGATCTACGCCATGAACACGGCCATCGTGCTGGACCTGCTTGGCCTCCTGGGCGCGTACGCCGCCGGGAGCAGCCGGGAGTGGGACACGTCCGGGTACGTCATCGCGCTGGCCGCCGCCGTGCTCGCCTACGTCGTCATCCATGTCGTGATCTGGTTCGCGAGCGGTCGGCGGAAAGGCCAAGGTAGAGTGAGCAGTAGCCCGCAGCAGCTGCCTGCTGATGCTTCCTCACCGTGTTGAATCACAGAGCTACTGATCTCCGTTTCTTTTAGCTCAGCACAACACTTGCTTGCTTAGAAATACCCATTTTCGAGAGAAAAAACATGGTAAAGATACTTCAACATTAGCTCAGTGGTTTGTAGATTCGATTGGGTCATGAGAGATCAAAGCCCGTATGATTTTCGAATAGTTGATATGGAGCACGGGCTTTTGACTTCTTTTTTAAAAACGTTTCAAAAAATTCGAAAGCAAATACCTGGATTTAGCAAACTTTATGCACTAAATTTTCAATGTCAAATTAATACCCCTTATTGTAGGCTCAGCAAAAAAGACAAATCCAACAATTTCTGAGGAAAAAAAGGTTGCATTGTTCACGCCCAAGATCTGCATTTTTTTTTTGCCGAGTCTAGAATACAAGGTATTTTGCATCAAAAAAATTACACACTTGTAGTGCATAGTATTGACTACATCATGATATTTTTTAGGTTAAAAATTGAAATTTTCAAATACAATAAGAAAAGGGACTACCGGGAGCCAAATCACCGTACTCGTATGATTTTACTTTCGTTAGTCACAGTAGTCCCCAAACAAGTGGCTTTTCCACATGTGCATGCATGTGGACATCCATGGACTATCGTGTAAAATAGCGTATATATCGAAAACACAATCCCACAACTAGTTGGACGTTCCCATACAACACGTCTTTTCTGACGTGTGCCGTGTATCAAATACACGGCAAACTGGTCGATTTCAGTAGTGTGTAACATTGATGTTGTTTTCTCCGTTTTAACGGTTTCAATCCTTTCACGTGATGCAGTCCTGTCTATATGCAGAAAGCACTTTCACGTTCTCCTTATTTCCTCCCTATCAACTACACAACACAACATTCAAATGTCGATGCATTTTTCTTCGATTATTGAGAAAAGATTCCATGCTTTTTTGACATAATCAATCTTTCTTTACCATCTAAAAGCTTGCAAATATTTTACCACAAATTATGCTTTAATTTTTTTTACCATGAATCATGCATTTACAATTTTTTTTAACATGGATCATGCATTAAAAAATATTCCATCAGAAAAATTATCATGCATTAACATGAAATTCAAATCAATGATTAAAAATAAATGTAAGACCATGCATTATTTTACCATGGTTCGAGCATTTGCAAAAAAAATACCATGGATCATGCATTAGTCATATCCAAAAATGGAATTATATCAAAATATTCTTTTTGTTTCATAAAATATGATCATAAATTGACAAGTATTTTTTAATATATGCATTAACAAGCACTAGGCAAGTGCCATGCGAATTCCTCTTAGGTTTTATCTTGAACTATGCTTTCACCATAGTGTATTATGTCATTGTTGCATTATGCAATTAGGCACACATAAGAGTTAAAGACAACGTTGTCTTGAGGTTCTGCAAATAATGAACAAATTTTTACACAACTTAATAATACCGATGGCATATGTTTTTTCCAAAGCAAATACACGGGAGGACATAAAGAAAAGCAAAAAAACTATGTCGATAGGTCTACCGTCAAATACATGAGAGGCCATATTTTGTCTATATGATTGGTCAAACTCATTATATGTTGACTTTTGACTTTTGACTAAATTTATATGTCTTTTTTCTTGAGAAATGGAGGTAGTATTATAGTAGTCTTAAGAGAGCTCACATATATGTCCCTCCTTAACAAGATTACAAGTAAAACTAAAACTTACATCACATAGCTTCAAAGTCGTTTTCTTTAACTCCATATTTCACATCTCTAAGTTCCTTCAATATGAGGTAGACTAATTTTAAAGGTTTTAAAGAGCCATTTATGTCACCCCACTGTAATAGGCCACCCTTGAAACACATGCCACTTAACCTCTTCTTTATCATCTCGCTACAGTGCTATTTTGGGAGATGTTCACAAGTACAAAATAACGGAAAATAAGAACCGCTTCCTTATCATCTTGGTACCAATATCGCAAGACAAACCAAAGTGTCAAACGGCAAATAATCAGATCCAAAACAGAAGGTGCGACTTTAACTTCATGCGCCACCTTAAGCATTGTCAAAACTTCGTCACGACATATACATATGTGTTAAGGAAAAAAACCTACACTACACTCAGTTTTTTTTTTTTTGAGGGAACACTCTTTTTTTTAGTGAAAGTTTGAGGGAACACCCAGTTTTTATTTTGAGCCGAACCCGTGGTTCAGGTAAAGCCCATCACCCGCATAAGGCCCAGAAGAATGTTTCGTCCAGTGCGAGGCCCATCCAAATCATCTGGGCCTATTGCGGCCCATACTGGACTCAGTGACAGCCCGAGGAGAGTTTTTTTTTGAGATCCCGAGGAGAGTTGGAACGACCGCGCGGTTCCGAGCTCCAGCAGCAACAGATCTCAATTCCTCTGTTGTTTCGAACGCACTCCACTGGGCACTCCTACCGGCTACCTCTGCCGGCCGCGGCCGCCCACCCACCACCACCACCGCTGCGGGACGCCACCGCACAGCCTCGGGGCCTCCGGCGAGCTTCGGTTCGAAGAGGGCAGCGGGAGGAGCGAGGATGAGCGGGGCGGCGCTGTGCGCGGCGCTGACGGAGCTGGGGTTCGACGGGGAGGACCCGCTGGACGCGGACGCGCTCGAGTGGCCGTTCCAGTACGAGGAGGCGCGCCCGCTGCTCGCCTGGATCTGCTCCTGCCTCCGACCCTCCAACGTCCTCTCCCCGTCCCACCTCTCGCAGTGAGTCCAATCACCCCCCTCCCCTCCCTTCCCTCCGCGGTATCCTCTCCTGGGGGTCTCGATTTTATCTCGTTGCTGCTTCTGGCGAGGGCGATTTTGCTTCGGCACTCGCCGTAATGCGGCTGCTTTCGTTACCGAGCTGGCCTGCAGCTTGATGGTTAGTTGCGAGATTCGGGGAGCTTTGGTGTGCTGATCTGCTCCGGAACTTCTGCGATTTACTCGGGAGCTACGGTTGCATTTCGGCTCTTGTGTGATGGGCTTGTGTGGCTGGGAGGGGATTTTTTTGGGGATTAGCTGGAAATGGCAGCATTTTATGATGCTGCGAGGGCTTCTGTTACAATTCTGGCCGCAGTTTGACTAAGCTGGATATGTGGATTTGATGTCTGGATAAGCTAAACCAAGAAAAATGGTATTTTTATTTTTATTATTGTTTTAGTGTGTCATACTTGCGGTCTGTTGGTACTCCCTCCGTTTTTTAATATAAGATGTTTTAGGTGTTGCACATGTTGTCTAGATACATACTAAAGTGAGTGAACATGCACACTAATACATGTCTACATACATTTGTGCAGTGGCGGAGCTGCATGCAGCTATGGGGGTGCACAGGACACCGGCAGATTTTTATTTTCTTTGCAAAATAGCTATTTTCCACCACTTGTGCACCCTTGTCAAAATGATTTTTCTCCCTTTTGGCACCCGTATGCACCCTGGTGCCATATGCTCTAGCTCCGCCAGTGCATTTGTGTACATGTGCATGTGGACAAATGTTAAAACATTTTATATTAAAAAACGGAGGGAGTACTTGTGAACTTATGGTCTCGCTTGCACTTTTGGGCTTCACGAGGGTATTTGGTTCTAGCCCAATCTTGCACCACCAAATATTTGGCTAGCCAATTTTTTTTGTTTAGGTTTTGGTTGTACATGAATTGGCCAACATTGGCAACAAGAATGAACTAGAATGGGTAAAAAGCCATTGGCGTGCCGAAAAATAGGCAACCATCCAAGCAAAAACCAAATTTTTTGGTCAGGTCCCCATGTACTGTTTGAACTCTTCGTATTGATTAAATGAAATCCCTATGGTAGCAAGGTAAAAAAAACAATTTTTTTGGCTATGGAGAAAAAGAAACTGTAGGGTAAGCTCTTGCCACCATCTAAAAATACCCCAAGTAACTGTTGGGTCCCAATGTATTAATTGTATTCAGTTAGCAAATAAATGTGCACTTGCATTCTTGGCTTGAGCTATATGTGTGTGACTGCATATGTTTTGGCTGACAGGTATGAGCAACTCGTAGAAGAGGGAAGATTGCTAGAGGTATATCCACCCACTGTGACATTTTTTGCGCTGTCTAATTTTAAAATTTCAATAATCTCTAAAAATATAGGATGTGCTCTGAACTCGTAAACATAGTTCCAAATGCCAGTTGTTGCTGACACAGTATATTGAGTCTCTGATCAAATAAATTATTAAAGGAACCTCTTTAATTTCTTGGAAAAGATAGAAATTGGTCAATTGTCGGCGGTTATTGCAAAATACGAACCATCTCTGAATTGATCCCATCTAAGATCTGCAGCCCTGCTTGCAAGCATTCTAGTTAAACTCTTAAAATCAGATTCATCCCAATCTTTCGATATTTGCCCCCATATATTATGAAAGTAAGCTGCTAGCATTCTCCTGTAATATTATGCTCACTCAGCAACTTTTGTATACGTTATATACACCTATTTCCCCACCGGTTAGACCTTTAAACTCTTGTAATGCCCTGTATAATTTTCTCAGGGTGAAGATTTGGACTCTGCTTTTGATAGTATTTCAGCCTTTTCGAGCAAGAAAGACAACCAAGAGGCTATATTCGAAGCAGAAGAAACGATTCTTGACATCCGGTATGCTCGAACTTCCATTTTTATAAACTAGTACTGAAAGCCATGACACCCTTGAATTATTGCTAGTTGCTACATTCACACTGTTGTAATTATACTTGTGGCCATGTTTCACACCTAATCTAGCGTAAACTGGTTCCTGATAATCCAGGTTGGAACTAAGTAACGCTGACGAGTGATTCACTGAACATGTATTAAACAAGAAGCTTAAAAGGATCCCTATATTTCTGCTGTCCTGATAGACTAGGAACACATCCTTTTAAAGGACTAACCCAACAACCCAAAGAAGTGAAAGAACTAAGATATGTTTCTATGCCTACAACTAGAACTGATCAAATTTAATCTGGCTATATGGGAATTAATTGACCTATCTTGGAAACCTTCTAGCTGCCTTCCTGATATATAAGGGTGTCGCCTGCCTCATGTCATGTGCGTTTTCTGCAACTAGTCGCTTGGTTGTGGACACGGTTCGTAAACTATCCAATGAACCCAGCGATTCCAGCTCCAGCTAGCCTTTTTGCCATCTCGCCTAGTCGCGCTGTGATGTGCTAAATACAGAGCATAACAGGTGTGCGCAAAGCCGAGTTCCCACCGCTCGGCACTCCACTTACGCACGAAAGTGATCAAGCTGTTTGTACATTATATGGTACGCAAGTCCCTTGTCATATCGGCTTTCAAACAGAATCAAATCAGAGTAGTCTGTTAGGATCCTGAAGCAAATACGATAATGTCAACTCACATATCTGACACTCCCCAAGTTCATGTTTAAAAAGTTGGAAGTTATAAGTTAAGAAAAAGCATTTCAGCTGATGACTTTTTTTCACTGAAGCATGCAATTACAAAAATATTACTACTCCATAACCCAATGGCCAAACCAAACTTATGAAAATTCACTACTACTGAAGTGTTCATAAGTTTGAAAAATATCTTCTGCATCAATGTATACAACACAAGCAACCTGCAGTTTTAAGAACATTTGATATCCTAAAACAATGATGTATTACTGACTATATTAGGCTACTAGCTCAAAACTCTTGTACATAAAACATACCGTCAACAAATCAGTAAAACTTTGGAGGAACCCATAACCTTCAGAATCATTTTGGATGCTCCCACAACCATTCTCTGCTATCAACTGACTTTGTGATGTCTCCCTGTTGCTGGAAAGTTCTCCTATTTAAAAAAAAAACATGCTGCTGAAAACACATGCTCAACTGCCTATACGGCTCTAGTGTGCTTCAGATTATGAATTGACAGAAAAGTTCCAAAGGGCCGTTTAAAAGATTAAAATGTTTCATCATACAAAGGGCAAGCACCAAAAATAATTGTTTCTCTGAAATGGTTGGACCCAAATAATACACCAGATGACACATGTTCCTTATTTGTTCCAAATGTAGTGTCAAAAGTTAGCAAGAAGATGACGACGTTCTGATGCCTGTCACTTACCCATTTGAACCGTCCGTGGCCTGATTTTCCTCATTGATATGGTTCTTGGACAGTTTGAATGAATGTCTAAACGGAAGGTCTGCTGAAAAAGATGAGGTTAGAGAGAGTAGATGAGAAAAAGAGATGCCGACGATCGTCTTTTTTATCTTACGTATAGGCAACGGCAGATATGTAGACCCACAGCAGTTCTGACGTGCCTCCAGCACGTTAGATGAGCCATGTCCCACAGCCATAAGCCCAAAGTAACATCTGGTTATGTCCATACCATCTATCAATCTTATCTTCTTAAACTTCGGCTTTTGAACATTCCTCTGCTGGGCCAAGTTGCTGTCAAAAACTAGATAAGTGCAATTTGCACAATAAAATATTTCTTCTTAGACTCTTATATTTGTTTTTATTTACAGGTTTTTTTCGTTTTCTTGCTTGCAGAGAAGCAAAAATAGCATATAGAGCTGAAGTTTTTCAGTTGCAGAAGCAGATTGCACGGCAACAAGCACAGTTCGATTTGCTTGCAGGCCAAGCATCTTCTCTTATCCAAGGCAGACGAGCACGTGTATCAGCTATGTCTACAGTTAGCGTGCAACTTATATCATTAGATGAGATACTTTCTTCAAGAAACTTAGAGGTATTTATTATCTTGCATCTTTAAAGATTTTCATTCATGTAGTAATGTAGTATACAAACAAAAGGAGAGGTCATTGTAAATATTTACTCCTCGGGAGAATCTGTTTCGAAATAGCTATCCATTCATGAAATCATGAGTGTAGTTATGGCTATATTTGCAATCTGTGCCCTTACTGAAACATTTAGGGGCTAGGTAGTTGTAGCCTGTCAATTAATAGAGGTATGCATGGTCATATGTCAATCCTCATGAACTCTTTCTTAGATTTAAGTGCTTGCTTGGTTTGTCCATCACTGTGTATAGTGGTCTGAAGGCAAATATAGTGGAACAAAGGTAGTACAATGTTGGGGAAATAGATGTATGATCTTAAGATCATCTACACCTATTATAGTAGTAGAGCACTTGTACACTTCAGAAAATTCCTTAAAAACATCTATATACTAGATCTTGTTAGAATATGTGTATTACCCAAAGCTGGAAGAAATGTGATCATATATGCGCATTTCGTTGATCGTGCTTCACAAATAATTAGTGGGTACATGTACTGCTGCGCACAAATAGTTGAACTGTTCCTTACAGCATGCGTTGTAGACAATAAAATACATGCCCATACAATGTGGGCTCTTTTGCATTGGTATGCTGTTTGTGGCTCAAATTTTACTCTTGCATATGTGTACACTCTATTTGGTTTATAAAAATAACCTGATTATCCTGTGCTTTGGGGATCTATATTCTGTTATCGGGGATATTCCCCTTGTATTCGAAGAGGTAACTTTTCCATAAGTTTGATTTGATATCTTTCCAACTTTCAGATGAATGCAGTTCTTGGAAGAATTACTGCTACAACCCAGGAGTTGGCCCATTATCATTCAGGAGATGGTATATGCTAAAACTCGTGCATCTAATTATACATAACATCATATAAATTAGTCCTCGATTATTTGATGAATATTCATGATATGCATATGCAGAGGAAAGTATATACTTAGCATATTCAGATTTTCACCCTTATGTTATTGGAGATTTGGCTTGTACAAAGGAGCTAAACGGTGGTTCTCGAAGCAATTTGAGAAGGTAAATTCCTTGCAACAAACTAACTTGAGTAATTTCTGTTTGTTCCATATGTATAAGAGATGTGGGAAAGTATCATCTTTTTGTTATTTACTACACATCTCACTTCTTAAATCTCAAACATCCACTATCTTGTCCCCTCCCTTATCTCGTTCGAAATCCGTTAGAGGCAAATGGTACAAGGAGTAAAACCATTATCGTTGGTGTATTACCTGTACTTGTTTGTATATATTATGTACTCACTAATACCTTTTATGTCAGGTGCAAAGATGTCATAACTACAAAAAAGTACCATTTGCCTGTGTAGTTGGATATTGTTCAGTTTACATTGTTGCATGGGGCTTTTTATGCTGAATAAAATGTTTGCTCTTCAGCTCTTCTACATGCATAGCTTTTGCAACCAGATTTTGGGGACTTATCTATCATCTCAAATTTCCAGAACCAATGCGTTTGAACAATTGTGCATCTCTGTTGCAGCCATACCATTCGTCTTCTTTTAAGTATCGTGTCACGCGACCACACTTCAAAGTTTTGAACTGCTTATTTTTTACTTATTATTATGTTATGTTATGTTATTAGGGGCCATTTCGACTTGTTGCTGAGGAGGGGAAATCCAAATGTTCGTGGGTTAGTCTTGATGACATCACAAATGGCTTGATAAGAGGTAAAAAGCTTCTGCTGTAACTTTTCTGTTATTGATTTACATTTTTTCATGAAGGCATTAGTTGAACTCTGAGAAGGGCATAGCTATACTCTAATACTGTAATGGTATGACTGCTCAGCAACGAACAAATTATAACAGCGATGTTCTTGTATGCAGGAGATTCTGAAAAATCTCATCATCACCAGCGTGTGGCTGAGTTACAACGACTCCGTTCAATGTAGGAATCTTCTGCCTGTTACCTTGTATTAATCTTTATGTTTTTATCATGATAATGTACATTTCTTTCAACCATGTTGCATGGTACCTGTAATCACGTGATCCATCATGTGAAAACACATGTTTAGTTGCAAACATGTGTACTTCATGTGGATCGTTGAGATCCATGAAACTTGTGGTCACGTGGTTGGGGAAATTCCGGAATAGACTGTAAATTTGTTAGGGAAGTGTTTACCAGAGCTCCCGCTGAGTCATGATCCACCAAATATCTTCTATCCACCGTTTGTTAGGGAAATTTGTTAGGGAAGTATCCAAAACTGTTGTGGGAAAACAGTTATTTAGAAACTCTTTGTTAAAAGCAGGGAATCAAACAAGATACCATCCCAAGGTTTTTCTACCAAATGTGATTACAATTACCCATTGCAATACCAAGTACTATTGGTTCATTGATATATTATATGTGTGCGGCACAATTTGTAGAGTTGTATCCTTACGTATTCTTCAGTGTTAACCTCTTGAATTTTCAGCTTTGACTTATTTTTAGCAGCCATTCAATGTAGTCTGTGAGCTTACTCTAATTTGTCAACAGATTTGCTACAAGTGAACGACAATGGATTGAAGCACAGGTCGAGAATGCTAAACAGCAGGCCATACTCCAAAGTTTAAAGTCACAAGTATCCTCTGACGAGGCTCACATACATAGGGATATCCACTCTCTTAGGTATATCTTATGTTACTGATCTTGATTGTGAGTCTATCATTTTTTCAGTTATGTTCCTTTTAGATAACTGTGACAAAATATCTGAAAAACAAGAAGGATCTCTCTTATCTTGATTACTTCTTACCATTGTCCTTTTTCTCCAGGAGAAAGAGTTCCGAGCTTGCTGGAGAACTCTCAACACTTACTCAAAAGGTGCAGCCTTTCATATCTGAGGTATGTGAACAAACAGAGTTTCATCTTTAGAAATGCATTTTATTCCTAAGATGTAAAATTGCCTTTAATGCTATTAGCCAAGTTTAAGTCTCGATCTGATAAACTGAAGTCCTAATTCTTTAATGCTACTCATGTAGATTTTTTTATAGGAATGGCTCAAATTTAACGGCAGAATGTGTAGGTTCGAATAACACATTACACATGTATGTGAGTTCAGTTAAGTGTTCATCAACAGACTGTTTGCAATGGTTTCAGACCCAGACTGACAACTAGCGGTGTTCTGTAATTTTCTAAATCCATGTAATACCGTAAGAGTTGATTACCTATTGTATGACTAGAAAGTACAAATTGTATTATAACTTCTGTTACAAAAACGTATGGTGGTATTGTGAAATCTCTATTCTCTTGAAGTAATTTGTGCTCATTTTGGGAGCTACCTTTTGTTATGTAGGGAATAGTTGGTACTACGATTAGTTCATCTAGAGCACCATCTCACCAAACACAATATACTTTTAGCATTTTAGAGGACATTGAGGCTAATAAGAATTTGTACTGCAGTGCAACAGTTATGCCCCAATTTTCTTTAGCATATGGTTAAATCTTTAACGGCATAAGCTTGTTTGTTTGATATATTACTTGTACTCTTTTCCAGACCATACCATGCCTTTGTTCAGAACTTGCTCAACTTCAAGGCACATATATACTGCAAGGTTTGCACAAAGTATTCTATTTTATCATTGTTCTGTAAGATTTTGTCTTTTTTTTTCTGACATTCTTCTGCACACTCAAATTTTTAGGTGATTACGA
Source organism: Poa pratensis (assembly GCA_947311845.1). Lineage (NCBI taxonomy): Eukaryota > Viridiplantae > Streptophyta > Magnoliopsida > Poales > Poaceae > Poa > Poa pratensis. Next base: position 52,156,981 of record CAMZMU010000040.1, on the reverse strand, counting down.
TTTGAAGGTCATGCGCCAGGAATACTACATCAACAGGCAAAAAACGGTAAGCATATCCCACAGTATGTCATTTCTGCAATCTTCTATGTGTCTTCTGTTTCTGTATTTTCTTATTGGTGGTACACTCTAGTGTTCAGGAGTATGATTTCACTCTCAAGCTCTGTAAAAAATAATACTCCAGTTTTGCTTTTGGTTATATATCTCTGTGAGTTTCAAACGAAATTGCACAAAGAAACAATGCAGCGGCAACCAGCAGCATTTTGGTGCTATCGTTTAGATTTAATTGGTATGTGTTAGTAAAAATGGTTGTCTTTCACCTTGTTGGGTTTTTCATTGCATTCAGAAGGTGATCTTACTGGCCGACGAAATGCCAATGTATTTGATACTGTGCACCAATACATGCACCCAGCAGCTGCCTTTTGACAGCTAGTAGAAGCAGTGACGTTTACATGTTTTTGAATTTTGATCTTCAACAAGCAACTTTTTTTTTCATATGATCGTGTGTCAGCTGGACTTCCTATTATATTCTTTTGCGTTCTCGCACTCCTTTTCTGATCATTTGTCATTTTTTGTTTGCAGTTCATCAACCACTTGGTTAATCAGCTTGCTAGGCACCAATTTCTGAAGATTGCTTGCCAACTTGAAAGGAAGCACATAGCCAGTGCTCACTCATTGCTTAGAGTCATAGAATCTGAGGTACATAGCTACCTATCGGCAGTCAACACCCGTCTGGTAAGTAATCTCTGTTGTTACAGACTTCTTCGTTATCCTCGCTTCTTTAGTGTTTATTCCTGTTACGTAATACTTTCAGAATTATTTTTCATTCTTATTGCCTTCATAGAGATTCTTGTTTTTTTGTGTTTACTTCATCTGTAGGGTCATTACAATTCATTAATTCAAGCTGCATCTGAGGTACATGAACAAGGAGCAATTGATGATCGTGACACTTTTCTCCATGCAGTGCGAGATCTAATATGTATTCACTCAAGTAAGCAGATACCCCTGCGATCAGTTAGCAGTCTGATTTTTTTTTCTATTATGCAATCCTTCATATTGCTACTCTTTCCTACAGATTCCCAAGCAGCAGTACCAACCTACATGTCAGCACATGCTTTAGTTCAGCAGATATCGGCACTTCAATCTGACTTGCTTTCTCTTCAGTCTGAACTTGAAAATACTCTTCCATCTGACAGGAAACGATGTATCAATGAGCTGTAAGTTATAACAAGGCACTACCTTATTTCATGTCTGAAATATGATTGCTTCTAGTATTTCTTCGTGTGAACCGACACATTCTTTGTTTGGTGTATAGTAAACAATAATGCTGACCTCCAAAAGATCCAGCAAACCACCATCTTGGATGCTATTTTTCTTTCATGCAGCCAAGCTCTGGATGGTAGAGCCAAGCAGTCAATGTGCATGGTGCTTGAAGTGCAGGCTTGCTTTATTTTATACATATGGAATTGCTGCCTGATTTACTGCCCATACAGATTATTAAGATTGTGATATGCAAGATAGTATTGATTCAACTAGCCATGCTCAATTTCAAATCTTTCCTGCAGACCTGGTTGACCAAGAGTTATTCAATCTGTTGTATAAAGAATATTCACTTCTTAGTCCGCAAATACTTATCAAATAGGTTTCACAAGTCATTTCACACGTATCTGATTCTGCAGATGCACTCTGATTCAAACAGTTGAACAGCTTCTATTTGCAACGTCAACAACTGCAGAACCAGTATTGACACCTTGGGTACACCCTTTGAGCCATCAGATAATGTTCTTTCTGTATTTCCTGCATTTCATTACACCTTTGTAATTTTGCAGCCACTGATGCGTGCACTTGATGATATGGAAAATGCCAATGCTCAAGTGGAAGTTGCTGTTGAAGAAGTAACCAAGGCTCGTACTCAAAAGATAAAGGTAGTGCACTAGTTAGCTGTTACTACGCTATCATCCTTGAGAAATACTGAAAGCAATATGCACTTGATTTTCCTGCATAGATCTGAAGCTTTCAGTAATAGTAGTTTTCTCTCATCTGTCCCCATGTTTCTCTATAGGCGTTATGTTTACAAACACATTTGCACGACTTGCTCTGTGTTAACTTGGTTGACAGTTCTCGCTGAGCAAAGAACTTAGAGAGACTAGTATAAAGATCTAGGATGATATAGAATATAAGTATTCTGTATTCTCTCTCCCCTCTCTGTGTTCCTCTTGATTTCATGTTTACGAATGCGTTTGCAGATCTTTGAAAACCGTGCCCATGAGGTGGGGAGGGAAAGGCAGGTGTTTGTCGATTTCTTCAGCAACCACGAGCGCCTCAAGAATCAAGTCAGAGAGCTGACATCCCGTGAAAGCTCTGCAGGAATAGGTCCCCTTTCTCTAGGCCGGTAAGCATATGACACTCAACCTCTCTAACCCCCTACTTGATCTCGCATCACGTCTCTCAACTGAACTTCTGGTTCTAGCCTTCGGGTGCCAGGTCTCTCGAAAGTGGGAAAGTGACACCAAAGATCATGGCTCCTGTCTGTGGCAATGTTGTTTCTTGCAGAACTCCAACTCGAAGTTGGGGGATGTGTGTGGCGGTGCTGGCACGGAACCATTGAATGGTTTGGATATTCATGTGTGAATGATTGGCGTCGTTGTGTTGTTGTATTTATGGATGTTGTAAAATATGTTAGAAATCACGAACAGTCTTGAAACTGGTTGTGGTGGTGGTGGTGTGTAAAGGGACAATCGATTTAGTTTGTATTAGGCGGTTGATTTAGGTGGGACTAACTTCTCATGTAACTACCAAATTTCTGAAAGTTGCTTCAGTTCCATCACTGTGAGCCTGCTGGTGCAGTAGCTATGCGGAGTATCTCAAAATCGCACGTGCATTTTGTTGCCTCGGCCCATAACTTCTAGAGAAGCTGTGGAGAACAGAGCTGAAGCATTATTTGATCTCAGTGTCGTATAGACCACTTGATAGCAGGGAGGCATGTAGAATTGATGAGAGCACATGGTGCCATCTGAATGAACTTGATGAAACCGTGCTACAGATTATGGAACATTACACTTGAATGAATTTGATCTCAGCAAAGTGATGCTGGCCGTGTCAGTGGATAGACACATGTTTACTGCAACACACTATGAATGGACAAGAATCCATAGGCATGAATACAAACTTTTCACGCACCACATGTGCCGATGTCTGAACAACTAATCTAGTCTGCTAAAGTAAAGGCCGAATGTGGCATATATGAAATACCATGTATCTGTTATGGCTACAAAACCCCATGTCCAATACATGTCTCTTTAATTCGTGTGCGAATAAGAAAATTCGACACAAAAACGTGTTGCAAAAAAATTGCATGTAGAATTGAGAGCACATGGTTGGAAGTAGATTTTTTGATTAGTGAGTTGAAATTGGATGTAGATTTTTTGAGACATGGTAGATGTATGTTATATCGATGATCTTAAAAACAGTAAGAATTTATCATTCTGATCAACAGTTCTAATAGTTTGTCCAATACATGTCTCAAGAACAGAGTACATGATTGGAAGGATGCTTGAATTCAATCACTATCAGCCTAGCTGGGGCAGAAGTTACTCGGAGCAGCTCAAAATTACCCGTGCATGTTTTTGCCTCGCCCCTTAACTACAATAAAAGTTGTGGAGAACAAAGTTGAAGTATTCTTTGATTTTGCAGAAGACGATGAGTCGTGGATCCTTTGATTTGTAGGAATTTAGAGATAATTCAATTCAATTTGATTTGATTTAAACTGGATAGAAGGGAGGCATGTAGAACTATAATTGTACTTATATGTGGAAACAGTGCCACGGATTATAGAAAGTTGCATTTCAATGAATGAATTTGATCTCAACAAACTGACCCTGACCGTGGCAGTGGATAGACACAGGTTTATAGAAACACAAGTTGAATGAACAAGAATCCGTAGATATGAATACAAGCTACTCTAGCATGCTAAAGTTTACACTAGTACAAACCTGAGTAAGCTAGACGTAAACCAGAGCCGGCCAATAGAAAATAATAACCGCAGTCTGGGAAGAGCCACCTCAAACGGCCGTAATTTTGTGTCTGTCTCTAATTTAAGCTGCGACGGTTCTTATTTACACTCGTTTCAAATCTCATACATATCGGAGACGGCCAGGGAAAGTACCCGGCGCAGAAGTATTGCAGACGGCCAAGAAAACTATGCGTTGCTCATTATAAAACTGTTGAGACGGGCAATAAAATTAACCGACACTAACTTAAATATGCAACCGTACAGATATATAGATAGTAGCAATATATAATAAATCTATAACACAAATCACAGGCACACACATATATAAGATAAATTCACAGGCCGTACAGATAGAGAGTAGCAATTAAACCTAGCTATAGCACAAATTCACAGGCACACACATATAGCATATTGTTCGAAGCAAATCAACAACTAGCTAATTAATCCTTGTAAATTACAGTAAACTAGCCGGCCGGGGGCACAGCTGGGATCATGATATATATATCTTGTGGGCTGTCCAGTCGAGAGGCGGCACGCGTGCGCTGAAGATCACCAACTCCTATCACCAACCTCGGGCACGTCCTTCGTCCAGCCTGAGCCACCGGCGCCGCCATCCTGCTTCTTCCAGCCAGCAGCACCCGAGCCACCACCAGCGCCGTCGCCCTTCGTCCTGCCCGAGCCGTCGTCGTCGCCGTCGCTCCCGGCGTCACACCTAGCACGAATGGCGCCCCTCGAGCTTTCTTTCTCTAAGCAACTGGGACAGTACGTTGCTATAGGGGCCTGTGGTGCTGGTGGTGGTGGGACGAGGTGCGCTCGGCCCCTCTCGATGACCTGGAGCTGGTGGTACAGCTCGAAGGAGACATAGCCATCCACAACTGCATATTTCAGGTTGATTTCCTCAAGTGGGCACTCCTCCTAGAATTCATGGTGTCCCTCTGGGAAGTCGTCCTTCATGCGCATGTAGAAATTGGAGATCAATGCGTTTGCCAGGACAGCCATGCCAGTCCTCACAACTCTGTCCACCCGGAAAAGGTCATGAATATTCACATGAAACTGTGGTGGAATGAAGAAGTTCGTCCAGGTAGTCATCATGACGTCTCTGTCACACCTTATGTCGACGGAAGCGAATAAAATTCCTTTCGTACGAAGGAAATCAGACAACACCTGAGGGCATTGATCCTGGTCTTGCAAGCCAGAACTGCAGTTTCATATATGTGAAGAAGTTAAATACTAAGTAATTAACAAGAGATCTTTCATATGCTATTTAATCCAAAACAAATTAATCTAGTCTAATAAAAAACAAAGTAATTAACAACAGATCTTTGTAAGCAGTTTCTACTCTGATTGGTCAAACCAAATTAATCTAGTATAATAAAAAACAGTTGTATGTAAATATAATGCCATAGAAATTAAAGAAAATCAGAGGAAACAGAGAAAAACAGAGGAGGTTGATCGAACAGATTACTAGATCGAATTAAATCTAATTATTACAGATTACTAGATCGGATCAAATCTGATTAATCTAATCTACTAGATCGAGTTTTTTACACTACTACATCGCGTTTTTATAGTCCTATATCAAAATCAGAGGAAACAGAGGAAAACATAGGAGGTTGGTCGAATAGAGATTACTAGATCGGGGTTTTTTACATACCTACAGTACTGGAATACCAGAACTTTCTTATCCAAGCAGAGTTGAACGACGGCGACCAACTATGCAAATTCGTAGTTCGGACCCTCCGACGTGTACTCGAGGTCTAGCCCCACGAACCTGTCCTCCGGATCCCTGCCTTCAAGCATATGCTCAAATATGTCTAGGTTCCTCGCGACCTCCTCGATATCATTGGTGTACACCACATCGATGCTCTGGTTATCGTGGATAGGAAATGTCTTCTCTAGCGTGATGGTGGCGGCCATGGCGGTGATCGAGAGGAAGGGGACGGTGAACAGTGAGAAAAGATGGCGGAAAAGGAGGGGTGCGGTAGAATGCGCTGGAAACCGCAACGGGGCGTGGAAGTTGAGAAGAAATAGTGGCAACGAAGGAACCGCTGCATGCCTCGCCGCCGCTCGTGCAATGCCACGCCGCATCCTTGCCTCCTGCATTTATGACACGACTGGTCATTTCCGATCGACGGATGGGCCCATGAGACGCGTCGCGGTACGCAACTGCTACGCTGGTCTGCCGCTCTGGGAACACACGTCCTGTGTCTGACATCAGAATTCAGTAACCCGGAGGCTCCGGGTACGCTCTGCATGTTTTCAAATTTGGCAAAAACAGTTCGCGATACAAATACGGCTACATATTTTCCGTATTCAATAAGTCTATATATATACGTATCTTCATTATGTTGTTAAATTTTTCCTATTTAATTTCCTAAATTAACATTTAACAGTTCGATACATTTAAATATCTGGATGGTCCATGCACGGTCCGAGTTTGTACTAAGACGATATATCTTCAATAAAAGTTGTTCATTTTTTCACATTCATTTAAATAATGGAACTTATCACAAATATTTGTACAGCACGATATATTCTCTTTAATTTTTGAAATTCCTTTAATTGCAATAAAATTGCATCGTGACAAGTAGAACCACGCAAGAACACCAATATCCTTTTCATGTAATATCACCCAAGTTTCTTCTGCACGATGTATTATCTTTAATTTACGCACTTTTTGCGTGGTAGGAGTTTTATTTACCACTAACAAACAGATACACACTGTTATCTACTTTTTTCCCAATATTTTTGATTTTTATGAATTATTTCTTTACAAAATTATGTCCGGAGTGCTTTAATATAATCGGACATCCTGAGTTATGAATGTTTGGCGGCAAAGTCAAAATTTTGGGTCCAAATCTTGAGTACTGAGTGTTTTTCCCCAATCGCCGCCCCACTTTTCCCCATTCGGCGCCCCTGCAAATCCCTAGCTTCTCGTCTATCCTCCCTCCAATCCCTCGCCACCGCTGCAAATCCATAGCCTCGCCGCCGCCCTCGTCCACCCCCTCGCCGCGCTGCTGGCAATCCGCACCCTCGCCGCGCCGCTGCAAATCCGTACCATCGCGCCTCCCTCCAATCCCTCGCCGCGCCGCTGCAAATCCGTACCCTCGCGCCTCCCTCCAATCCCTCGCCGCCGCTGCAAATCCGTAGCCTCGCCGCTTTCCTCCAATCCCTCGCCGCCGCTGGAGTTCTGTAGTTTCACCGCCCTCGTCCACTCCATCGCCGCAGCTGCAAATCCTTAGATTCGCCGCCTCCCCGTAGCCTCGTGGCCCCTGCAAATCTGACCTGCAATCCGTAGCTTGGCCACCGGCATATCCCTAGATTCGGCGCCGCGGCAAGACCGTAGCCTCGTCGCCGCTGCAAATCCCTAGCATGGCGGCCCATCCCCGTTGTCCTCTCCACCAGGGACTTCAGGTGAGATTTGGTCCTCCTCCTTCATCCAGAGATTAGGCACAGGTTTGTGCTGTGCCAAAAGCCTCTGCGTGTTCTTCTTCTATCTTTGTGTTCATGAGTGTCTTCTCCCCTGGGCAAGGATTACACTAGACACATTTAGATACATATGAATGGAGATAAGCTACTTAATTCTAGAGTTGTATATAGTTCTCATTATATCTTTCTGGAATTGATCTTTCGAACTTATGATTGATTCATCTATAATTAGTTAATCAATGACTACCCTAGCATGGCCGCCCTCAGCTGTTGCCCTCTCCACCAGGTCCGTAATGTGAGATTTGGTCCTACACCTTCATTCAGAAATGACTACTCATGCTACTAAATTCTATATATGCACATTTTCTAACAACTTATGCTTCTTTTTAACTGAAGGAGAAGGATTTGCCATGCCATGTCTGCAAGAATAATAACTGCACACGTAGGAACTTTACTGATTCCTCATTCAGTATTTGTGTGCAAGAGTGTCACCCCAAGTGTGTGGTAAGAAAACAATAAGTCTTCCAAATACACATAATATTTGTGTTTTCTGTTTTGAATTTAACATATGATTTGTGTGTTTGTTTCTGTTTTTTTGTTGTACACAGATTATACCATACACAGCTCAGCTAGCGGTCAATACGTCCGTGCGCGAGCGTGTGTTGTTTCGTGCCCTTGGGAGCACGTACAACATTCATGTAGCAAAAGGTCTGAGCAAAACCCGCTTGCACGGCCAACAATGGGAACAGTTCATCTGCAAGAACAACATCACCGAGGGAGACATGCTAGTGTTTACCTTCAAACCTCATCCTAGTATATACCATGTCATTATAGACAGGGGCAACGACGAAGAGGACACGGACAAGATATCTGAAAGTAACGATGAAGATTCAGACAGTTCTGAAGATATCTTTAACGACAAAGACAGAATCAGAGTTGCCCAAAGAGTTCGTCTCAACAGGCATGAGAAGAACCGCCTCATTGATCTTCTTCCCGTACAAGACTATGTTGGAGTTCTATTTGTGACTCGCTTCACGAGCACTAATTTGAACATACATGATATGGTATGTACCCACAAGACCACCTCTTTCATGCATGCCTCCTTAATTTCCTATGTTGATATTCATGAATTAAGAATCGCCTCCGCCGGCCGTTTATAGCTATGTCTTTATCGAATAATGACATAGTTATGTTATCTTTCATGCACAGAAACTACCTAAGGTGATAGCAGAAGAGGCTGGCATACCGGCTGAGGGCAATGCTGGACTACGACTTGGAGCAGCAGGGGCAGCCGTCAGCATCACTACATCAAGAGAACCGGCGACCACATTGACCTCGACAAGTTGGGGTGGGAGAACTTCATGGAAGGCAAGAATTTTGTGATTGATCAACCTATTCTGATCATTCTTAGAAAGACCAATGACCTCATCTTGGATGTCATTATTGAGTTCCAGCTCATATAGAACCAATTCTGTCTTGTTAAGGTAGGGGGGATGGTGAACACTTATCTAATTAGCGGGCTAGCTACTTTGTTAATTGGCACAAATTCCGGTTGGAGACATGTTATATGTGAATTGCTTCTGTTAATGGAACAGGAGGATGATTCCCTGGTGGTGATGATCTATTAATTACTCTGTTTTGCTTCACAAAGTTGGACCCCCCCCCCCCCCCCCCCCCCCCCCGGATTTATACCCGTAGGCAACGTGTATTGTGGCCGTAGGGCAATGCCGGACCCCACGGGTACCATGCGACGGCCAGCCATTATATACGTCGCTGATTAGTCATGATCACCGACGGGTGTTTCTGTTGGCCGTCTCTATATTCGAGACGGCTGATTCTCCCGGACGTCTCAGGGACGAGCTCATTACAGCCGGTCCCATAGAACCGGCTCTAATGGAGCGTACATTAGAGACCCCCGCGCGGAGACGGACAGTTTAACCGGCTGAGATGACTCTCTGGGGCCGGCTCTAATTAACGTTTCTGTACTAGTGTTAGACCAAATGCAGCATATATGATGTCCTATATATCAGTTACGACCAAGAAACCACATTTATGTTTCGAGATGTTCCCAACCCCTTAGTAGCAGCTATATAGTGGTAGGTGAGACAATAAAATGTAGGGCATCACATCCATGTATACAACAACCCATTTATAAATACCAGACTCTAGTGTGACTAAACCATCAACTCAAATACTATATTTTTATGTGAGAGAAGAACAATGTAGGAGATTGGGGACAAACAAGATCGTCCGGGAATAGGATGCACCGAGAAATCAAATTTAAGTATTCCAGGCAATAATGGCGTACTAAGTATGATCTAACATTAATGTTATCCATCCTACCTAGCCAATTAGCGATGGTGAATGGACGCGACTGCCAAAGCTCAAGGCTTCTGTCTGTGTTAATGTTGTTTCTTGCAGAAGTCCCAACCCAATGGTTTGGATGTTCCTGTGTGTGCCCTTGCACCGTGTGAATGGTTGGCGTTGTTGGCGTTGTTGTATTTATGCTGCTCTGTATATTGTAAAATATGTTAGAAATCACGAGCAGGCTTGAAACTGGTTGTGGTGGTGTGTAAAGGGACAATTAATTTAGTTTGTACTAGGCAGTTGATTTAGTTGGGACTAAGCGTCTTATGGGACTTTCTGAAAGTGCTTGAATTCAATCACTATCAGCCTAGCTTGGGCAAAAGCTACTCAGAGCATCTCAAAATTACTTCTGCATTTTGTTGCCACATCTCATTACTATTATATAAGCTGTGGAGAACAGAGCTGAAGCATTCTTTGATTTGTAGAAATTAAGAAGAAAAATTCATTTCAATTTTGACAAACTGGAAATTCTTTTCTTAATCATAATGAACACTTTACATGATGGCAGGGAGGCATGTAGAATTATGATAGCACATGGTGCCCCTGTATGTTACCATATCTGTATTATTGTACGTATCTGAGGAAACAGTGCTACAGATTATGGAAAGTTGCATTTGAATGAATTTGATCTCAACAGAGTGATCCTGGCCGTGTCAGTGGATAGACACATGTTTACAGCAACACAACTTGAATGAACACACACATTCACACACCACACGTGTCTATGTCTGAACAACTATTCCATACTGCTAACCTAAAGACCAAATGCGGCAGATCTGTTAGGACTACGAAATCACATGTATGCTTGGAGATGCTCCCAAACCTTCACTGGCTGCTCTATATCTGTCGATTACTCATGCTGGTTGGCGAGACATTAAAAGACAAGGCACCCCAGCCATGAATTACAACACACCATTTATAATACAAGACTCCAGTGTGACTGAACCATCAGGCTCAAACACTACATTTTTATGTGAGAGAAGAACAATGTAGGAGATTGAGGGACAAATAGAGGTCCAATGACATCAAACATTCATGGACAATAAGATTGTCTAGGAATAGGATGCACCGAGAAATCAAATTTAAGTAGTCAAGGGAATCGTGGCATACTAAGTATGTTTGATCTAAGAGCACCCACAGCGCGGCGCTTACACGCGGACACAAGGTGCAAATCCCAACCAATGGGTAGTAGTATCTGGTTACAATCCCGGGCACCTGACACATATACTGTGGCCCGATGGTACTTACCTTTTCGCTCGCGGCATGAAAATCGGAAGCGTCCGGGAGCGCTAATTAGCATCTCAAGGAAGAGCAGAGAGTTGTATGGTTGAGCGCTTCACTACATTATTTTATTTTGTCAATTTATTTTTATTACTTAAGCGGCTAACTAGCGATCTTGCATTATGCTCTAACATTAATGTTATCCATCCCAGCTAGCCCCATTAGCGACGAAAAGAATCTAAGAACAATCGAGTTCTTACTTCAGGGCCACTTTGATTCGCAGGAATTGAAAAACATAGGAATAGGAATATTGCAAGAATATGATGCCATGACCTTTGAAATCCTACAGGAACCACAAACGTAGGAATCGTTAACATGTGTTGTTTGGTTGCACCGCAGGAATTTCTATAGGGTTGAGTACATGTCATAGTTATCATAAACACATTGAAATCTTTACAAAAGGTCTCACCTCATGTTAAAAATCATAGAGTAGGATTGTAGAGTAGAAAATGCAATCCATAGGAATATTGACGTATTCATTCCTTTGAATCAAATGAACACTATAGGAAAAATTCCTGTGGGTTGAAATCCTACACAATTCTTTTGAATATCCTTTGAATCTAATAGGCCTTTAGAGCATGGGATTCGAAAGCTTACTGGCCGGGGGTGCTACTGGAAAGGTCTACCGTACAGCAAGAAGGCAAAACTTTAACACAAGGCAGGTCGATCCAGCGCGAACTGCCATCCTCCAGAGACATTTTCGTCAAAAAGAAAAAAGACGTACAGCCAAGAAATGCAATATCAAGTTTTGTAATTAAGCTTCATGGTCTTGAAAGGAAGACATGCCATTCCAAGAACGAATAGTGAGACATCAAACGTCAAAAATCTCGACCGACCAAAAACGCAATTATATCATCATGCCATGACTTCTCTCACGATCAAAACATGATCTACTCTGTCACGCGCCATCATGTTATGAAAGCAGAACATGGTCGAACCTCACATGCGCATATAGTGCCAGGTCATATAGGACTAGTTTCAAACCTGGCACGGCCTTCCCCTGGGGAAACATTTGATTTGATTCTGATATTTGAAGGACAGATGACATGGATCTTCTTGCATACCTCACTGATCAGTGATCGAGGAGAAACAATGTTAGTTTCCACACTTTTAAGCTTTGTGTTGCTCCATATCTTGAATATCAGCTGCTTTAGGAATTCCACAAGCTCATTTCCTGATTCTCCTCTCAAACGAATCTCTATCTCTTCAAGTGAATCAAGGATGATGTCGCTGTCGGTCATGGAACTCTCTGGTAAAGGAAAAAGACTATCCGTCGAGCAGAACTGAAGATCAAACGATATATCCAATACTGTTAGGAACGAGTATATCATTTATGGACAAAAGATACTCCCTCATCTTAAATTAAACCATGTTTCAGTTTTGATCAAAGTTCAATTTTACAAAGTTTGACCGAGTATATAGAAAAATATATCAACATCTATAATATCAAATCAGTATTAATAGAACTGTGATGAAATATACTTTTATATTGTATACATTTGAAATTTGCACAAAGTCATCACATGCATGCAAATGCTGTCACATGTTTAGGAAAGCAGTCGTGCAAAAACAAGACTCATAACGGACAATGCTTTTTATTGATTAGCCAACTTAATCAAAAGTTCAGAGGATTAGGCAATTTATTTCAAAACTCTGCTTCACGCGAAGGGTATACTCCCTTCGTCCGTGAATAAGTGTACTTCGGTAAGTCAAAATTTTATAATCTTCAACAACTTTATAGAGGAAAAGTAGTATCATTTATGACAGCAAATTAGTATCACTAGATCCGTTTCGAAATGTACTTTCAGAATATACCAAATTGATGTCATATATGTTACCACTCTTTTCTATAAAGTTGGTCAGAATTTTTTTTTTTGACTTGAGACAAAACTAAAAGTGCACTTAATATTCCGACGGAGAGATTATACATGGGAAGGCCCGTGAGATCGATGAAAAACCGCAACTATTTTGGATTCAATAGTGTGTTGCTGGGAATTGAATTAAAAACCTCTTGACTCTAATAATATGTTGAATTGATGCAATCGCCAACTAAACGTAAGCACGAACTGATAAAAAAAAGCTAGTTATATACTTGAACACTCCAACTATCAAGACTAGATAGATCTATGAAAGACCGTAACTATTTTATATGGGAAGGTCACCTTTGACTATCATACCATATAGAATTCAACCAAACCTTACATGTGGGGTCCATAAAAGGTCGCAACTATTTTACATTTAATAGTGTGTTGGCTGGGTATGAACTTGACACCTCTTAGCTATGATATCATATTAAATTGATGCACTAGCACTAGTGGAAAACGGGGCTTTAGTCCCGGTTCCAGAGGCCTTCTAGTCCCGGTTGCCTAACCGGGACTAGTAAAGCGGGACTAAAGCCCCCTCCACCCTTTAGTCTCGGTTCCTTACGAACCGGGACTAAAGGTCTCCACATGGTCGGAGCGGCGCGCGCGCGGGCGGAGGACCTTTAGGGTCTGTTTGTTTGGGCTGCAGCTTTTGAAAAGCAGCTGTAGCTGTTGAGCTGTGGAAAAGCAGCTGTGAGAAGCAGATTCTGGAAGCAGAGATTTGATGTTTGGCAGGAGTGCTGTTGGCAGCTGTTGCTGTTGGTTTTCTGGGTGAAATGTCTGGAATGCCCCTGAGTGCTGAATATGTTATATATGTGCCGATTTGAAGGGAAACAATTGTTTTTGACTTATTTAATTCATTATTACGATGTTTAGGTAGCTAAATAATCTCAGTTTCTCTATTTATATGTAATAATTGAAACACATATTTATCCAAACATAGAGCACTGCATATATCCGAAAGATCATAACACTCACATATATCCAAAAGACCATGCGAGATTGTCCAACAAATATATTACAAGACTTCTCCATATGAACCCAAAAGAACTACGAGCTTGGCATATCTACAACCATAACACATCACATATATCCAAAAGACCATGCAAGGTTGTCGAACAAATATATTACAAGGCTTCTCCATAGGAACCAAAAGAACTACGAACTTGGCATATCTACAACACTACAAGTCACCTCCTCTTGATGCGAACAAAGCATCAGCAATGTTGTCACGAATAGTGCTCATGTTAACATGGTCACCGTTTTCATCGTTGCCTCCTTGTGTGGAAACAACATGCCCTGGAGGCATATAGTTCTCATCCCTATCACATCGATAGAAGTCTAGATCGAACAACTGACTATCGCGAATAAAGTTATGGAGTGCTAGACATGCAATGATAATCTCTGTCTGCTTCTCTAACGGGTAACTTGATATACCATGCAAGATGCGCCATTTCTGCTTCAATACCCCAAATGCTCTCTCAATAGCATTCCGCAAAGATGAGTGGGCATAGTTGAATATTTCTTGCTTCCCAGAAGGTCCTCTAGCTAGTCTGAACTCAGGGAGATGATACTTGGTTCCTGTATATGGTGAAAGATACCCCTCCTGATTGGGATAACCTGAATCAACTAGATAGTATCTTCCTGAATGAAAGGAAACACAAGTTAGTGATAGCATATATGACACCATATCACAAAATGAACTTTGCACAAGCTAACATATACCTGGAGGAGGATGAGGAAAATTTGCTTCAAACTTAAGCAATGTATCTTTGAATATCCTCGTGTCGTGCACGGAACCTGGCCATCCTGCAACTATGGAGGTGAACCGCAAGTCGAAATCACAAACAACCATGACATTCTGTGTGGAATATCCAAGTCGACCAACATGGTTGACCATATGAGCAGCTGGCACAATAACTGGTATGTGTGTCCCATCAATTGCACCAATTGCACCATTGAAATGAGGTGTAAATCTAGAGTCCCGTAGCCTCTCATGCATTGTTGGGAACAATGGATCAATAGGCTTGATGATGTCTCCCGCTAATAGATTCACACAATATAGCACCTCGGCAAACTTCCTATTGATTGTCTCCTTGGATCTCTTGAATCGGTTATGAACTTGAGTCACGGATTGTGGGCTACCAAGAGTCCACAAAAACATTCCAATTGCCTCCTCGGAACACATGCGGGTTGACCCTTGTAGACCATATTTGTCAACAAAAGTGTCATGCAAAGCATCAAAACATGGTCTATGCATTCTAAACATGTCATAACAATCCTTCGAGTTGCCCAAGTTATCAAATACCCATTGTTGTCCGGTGATTCTTGGTTCTACCCTCTTTTTCTTCATTAGATGCTTCTCGGAGTGTTGAAGAACATGATACATCATTTGGGTATTCCGTCGGCGACGACGCTTTCTTGATTCCGTAAGTGCGGACTCAATGTCATCCTCCTTGTCGCTTTCATCACTACTTTGACTTGTGCTCATCTACAAACAACAACATAAATGTGATCAGCAATATATATGATAAAACAACACCAAAACAGTAGCATATATGATAAAACAACACAAAAACAGCAACATATATGAGAAAACAGCACCAAAACAGCAGCATATTTGATAGACAGCACGAAAACAGCAGCATATTTGATAGACAGCACCAAAACAGCAGCATATTTGATGACAGCACCAAAACAGCAGCATATATGATAAAACAGCACCAAAACAGCAGCATATTTGATAGACAGCACCAAAACAGCAGCATATATGATAAAACAGCACCAAAACAGCAGCATATTTGATAGACAGCACCAAAACAACAGCATATATGATAAAACAGCACCAAAACAGTAGCATATTTGACCAAAACAACACCAAAGGTAACACGTCCATACATAGAGGAATATTTTAAGTCATTTGGTTACATAACAAAGTAGTTCACATAACAAGCTAGGATACAATCTCATTATGAGATGGGCATAGATGCAACTAAATTAGATCTAGTTTCTCTTCCTATCCTCATATTGCAATTTCAACCAACGAAGCCGACCCTCCGCGGTTTTCATGGTATTGAAGAAAGCTCGATTTTCAAGTTTGGCAAATAATTTTGTTGCCATGTAATGCTCAACACTGCCCTCAAGTGCTCCACATTCCACTACTTCTTTCATTATCGCTTCAATGTCTTGGACCACTTGGGTTGAAGATGATATTGCACGATCTTCATCAATGCAATGGTCAACCCAACGCTTGAAGTCTTGTTGCATGGGGCTCTTCTTCTTCTTTCCCGGACTACATGGAATCCTAGCAGCCCCACGCTTTTTATTCACGCTAGGAGGTGTTGGAGCCGAGCCTTCTTCATCAACAAGATCAATCAGATCAGCGGGCACTTCTTTTGGCACTCCCGGCATGACCGCCGATGTGCCATCAACATGGGCATCCTCAAACATGGCCTCCATCAACTCCAAGTTGTCCGGAGGACCTTTCCGAAAACCCGCAATAAGCTTGTTAGCCTGCATAAAATTGCACAAGTTAATAACCATAATCTGATCCATCTATTTCAAAATGTAAATATGACATAAACATGGAGGATGTCATACATTGATCAATTCAGCCCACTGTGCTTCATCTGCAGTAATTGTTTTCTTCACCGGATCCCAACCAAGTCCAGTTGCTTTGGTAGTGTAATACACCCATGCTTGGTACAATGATTTGGTTGTGTCCCACTTATTTTTAAATTGTATCTTCGTGTAGTTTCTTCCTGTCCTAAGAGCAAATTCTCTACCTAAACACTTGTAACCATCCGAGCTAAGGAATGCAGTTGGCCTATTCCCTGCCCTCTTCTGCTCCTTGCAGATTTCACAAAATATTCTAGTGGACAATGCATCCCAATGTGCCTTAGGTGCCTTATCTTGGTCCATCTAATTGCATGAGATAAATATTTAATACAATGCATGATATGAACAACACAAAATATTTATAAGAACAGCACAAAATATGCACAATATTTAATACAATGCATCAATCTATCTATGCACAATATAAGAACAGCACAAAGATTTCTATCTATGCACTACATTTTTCATTCTATAAGTTGACAGTACTAGCACTTGAGGCCTAAAATGACCCTCAAGAATTAGCAGTTGACAGTACTAGCAGAAACTACAAAATCAAAATTGCACAGAAAGAAGGAATAGAGAAGGGCGTCACCTTGGCGCTGGAGGAGCTTGGTGCAGCAGGGCGGCGTCGTCGGAGGTGTACGTGCAGCAGGGCGGCGGACGTCGTCGGAGCTGTTCGAGCTCACGGGAACGTCGGCGGCGCCTCCAAAATCTCCTGTCGCCGGTCGTGCCCCGGTCGATACGGGGACGCGGGAGGTAGTGGAGGTCGGGAAACAGAGCGGGGGAGGGGAAAGGAGGCGGTGGCGGCGGGGAATGGCGGCGGCGGCGCCTCCAAAATCTCCTGTCGCCGGTCGTGCCCCGGTCGATACGGGGACGCGGGAGGTGGTGGAGGTCGGGAACAGAGCGGGGGAGAGGAAAGGAGGCGGTGGCGGCGGGGAATGGCGGCGGCGGCGGCTGCGGCGGCGGGAGCCCTAACCCTAAATCGCCATGGGAGTGAGGAGACGCGATGGGGAAATCGGGGTCGGGTGGACTGGGCGGAACGTTTTCCACTGCCGATGGCTTTCTCTTATCCGATGGCAGGATTTCTGTAAATACAGCAAACTACTGAGGCTACTTTGGTCCGTTGGCGCTCGGGAAGCAGGAAAAAGCTCGGGAAGCTGCTCCTCGCTCGCTTCCGATTTCGCTCGCTCGCCCAGTGCAATTTCCGACCCCGCTTTTAACAAGTGCTTTCCTACCGATCGGTGTTTGTTTCAGCTTCCGATTCTGGAACCGAAAAGCGGAAGCGGCAGCGGTAACAAACAGAGCCTTAGTCCCGGTTTACCAACCGGGACTAAAGGTACCGGAATTTTTTTAATTTTATTTTAAATTCTATTTTCAATTATTCTTAATTATTTTCAATTCTATTTTTAATTCTATTTCTAATTCTCACTTAGCCACACACTTAAACTAGTTATACACTTAATCTCAGGTCAAAGTACTTACTCTGGTCAAACTTCTCATTCGGTCACCCATCCTGAAAATGCTTTAGCCCGAGCACGCTTAACTTTTGAGTTCCTTTCAAATTAACTTCCAAATAAGAAGTTAGAACTTACTGATAATAGTATCCTATCAATCAATTAACCCTTGAGTCATGATGTAACACTTTTTCTATATCTATACTACTATTAAAAGAGCAAACTTGATCGGATACATTAAATTTATACCGTACGATCTCTGATCAACGAACCAGATTGTTCGATCCGTGTTGAGCTAACTCAACACATCCCCGAAACGTTATTTTTATTTTTTGCACTCCGTCGCCACGATGCATAACTCGCCGCCACCGTCGCTCCCTCGCACGGCTGGGGCCAACGCCGCCACACCCTCGCGACAGGGACGGACCCGCAGTACTCTCTCGCTCCACGTTCTCTCACTCGCCGTGGCGTTGGAAAAGAGGAACCAATCCGGCCAGATTTGAGGCAGGCGAAGCGTGCTGGGATGGAGACGGCCAGGAGGTTTGTCGAATCGGCTAGGGAGGCACGATGCAGCGTAACGAGAGGAACCTAACAGGAGTGGCGCCGTTGGGTATTGATCACCGGAGCGACGACAACGGCGCGGCGGAGCGGCGGAGCGGCGGCTGGAGACGAACTTCACGGCGACGATGCTACGTAGCGCGACAAATCGAACCAGACGCACAGAAAGATGCACAAGCTAACCCTGAGCATGAAGAGCTGCTCGGTTGACCAAGGCAAGGTCGGGAACGGCGGCGAGTTTGTCGGAAAGGCGGCGACCGGGGTTGAGGAAGGACGTCCGATTCTCACGATTCAGGCCGTCCCGGCACGAGCTACTCGACAGGAAGAGAAAAAGACGGCGGAGCTCGTGGCTTTCTTGGATTTGCCTGGGAAGGTCGGAGACGGCGGCGCGGTACGGCGGCCGGAGGTGACCACCACACAGCACCGGTGACCGTCGCCGCGCCCGTTCTCCATCTCGATCCACGGGCCGGGCGGATCCCCTTCCACATGTCGATCCATGGGCCAGGCGGAGCGTCGCCTCATCTCGACCACCACTCGAAGCCGAAAGGCACAGGAGCTTCGATCTCCCACCAGAGATGCATATGTGTTGTCGCTGTTCCTGTGCGTGTCCGTCTCTGATGTGTTCTTTTTCTTAGAGATCGATGCTTGCCGTCCTGGCATGTGGACTTGCTGTCCCGTATGAATTGCAAGGTGTATGGATGCATAGCTGCTGGATGTGTGAATTTTTTTGTGCTTGGTAATTACTGGATTTGTGGATGCGTTGCTGCTGGAAGTGAGAGAGATGAGGGAGATTCTTTCAGAGAAACTGAAAGGAAGAGTGTGCGATGCTGTTTGCTATTGCACGGACTAAATTTATCCTCAGTCTTGTACAGCTGTGCACTATTGCTAAATTATGTGGTTTGTTCTTCCCCTGTGTTCCAATGGTAGGTTCAGTTTGTGTTGTTTACATTCTAGAATCTCACAAGCACAAATAGAATTTGAAAATTCTGTATATATGGGAAGAGTTAGTTGTGTAAGTTCTACATAGGTTTCTTCTTCGTTACCGCTTTTATTAGAAACCAAAACAAAAAATTATATTCTCATGCTCCCATTTTGTTTTCAATATTTGGTGTATTGTTGATATTTTTATTTAATGTTTTGGGAAGAACCAAAAAATGTATGTGTGCAACACACTATCATCGCGGCCAATGCCATATAGCCCGCCACCATTGCCATGATAATGAGAACTTATTTTGTGCACTTAATTGATTGCAGAATTTTGCTATACTAGCATACTATTGCAACACACTTAATTGTTCGTTGTTATTTTTTTTAACCCGTAGAAGTGCACGGGTGTCCGATTCGGGTGTCACAAGGATTTGAAAAAGATTGTGATCATTTAATGATTTTGAAGACTCTTATTAGAATATTAATGATTCGTTGTTATAATTATGCAGGTCATCCACTCTGAAACAAAATATTATTCCAAAGAGCATATATATAATATAAATATGATACGTGCGTTGCACGTACACGTATACTAGTTACTATTAAAAGAGCAAACTTGATCAGATACATTAAATCTTATGCGTTAAATTTCCTACCAACGGATTAGATTGTTCGATGGTGTTGAGCTAACTCAACACATCCTCCGAAACGTTATTTTGTTTTTTTACGCTAAATCAGCTGAGCATCATCGATAAGATCTGGGCGACGAGGAGACGAGCGCAGCAGCAGAACGTCGCACGCGGAGCGAGAGCTGGCCCACGAGCGCGATGCCTCGGCGTCGCCGCCGTTCTGCTGCAGCTGCGTCCTCCGCCGTCCTGCTCGCCGCCGCCGCTCATGACCACGACAGGGAGCAGCGGCTGCAGCACGGCAGGGCCGACCTGAAGCGCATCCCCCTCCCGCCGCCGGCATATTCCGGCGGCCTCGTCGGCGCCTCCGGCAGCGCGCTGGCCGGGAATCAACTCCCCATCCGGCCGATCCTTTTCCCCTCCTTTACCGGCCCGACGCTTGACCCGAAGACGCGATCCAGCAGCCAGCTCGACCTTGCCTTGGTACGGCGCCGCATGAAGGCACCCGCGCGAGCTCCAGGATAGCAGTCGATCTGATCAATCAGCGACTCAGCGAGCTAGCACATAAAGCGATCACGGATTCATTAGCATAATCAGCACAAGCAGGTATTGCTAGCTTATGGCTCTTGCTACACCCAATACAATGGAAAAGGAGCAAATCGAGCCAGCTATGTACAGGCCGCTCTCTGCTCGGATGGCCGCCATCGTCGTCATTGTCGGGCCAACTGAATTAAAGCTCGATTTGGTGCGGCAATAGCCACGAATCAATCGGCTCGCCATGACGACATCGTCCATGGTGCTCTCTCTCCTGCTTTTCGCCTCACTGATGGCGCTGACGTTGCTGGCCTCGCACATTTGCCGCCACCGTCCCTGGCGATTGGCCCTGTAATTTTTCCAAGGAAGTGAGCTGAATTTGCATGTACACGTATGTTTTCGAACAATTGCAGGGAAAGAAGCCGGTAAGAAGTTATTGAGTGGTGAAGAATTTAAGTTAATTTCATGGTTAGCACAATGCTTCTACTGAAATTTGCATATGTCTAAATGTTCAGATGCACTAGCGTACCACAGGTAGGTAGGATTTACAATTTTTTGTATTGTGTTTTTGAGTTGTTTCCTCGCCTGTGCAAGTCATGAGGTGTGCTCTACAAAATTTTCATTTTATTTTCGACCAAAGTGTTGAATGGCATGCTAAACCTGCATACATTTTGGTCTAGATTATGAAATATAGTATACACATGAGATGTTACACATTTGAGGACACAATCATAAAGATATTGATGAACATTCCGCTTTACCACACTTGTTAGCTCACAACAGTTTTTCCATATAGGCTTTTCACATCTAATTTATAGAAATCTACAGCTCAACCAAATACACGTACTTGTCCATGTTGATTTTGAGAAGCATTTATTCATTTGCTTTCTCCCAAGCAGTTGTTATCATATCATGCACTGATATCTCATTGCAATTTACAGAGATCCAATCATATCAACTTCAAATTATATATATATATATATATATATATATATATATATATATATTCATGTGCGCTCCTTACTATAGACAGTGAATTAGTAACCTATATCTGTATTCTCCTTTGTTTATTTCGTTTCACCGTATTTTCTGCAATGAGAAGCAAATTTAAATCCAACCTTTTTGATGGAGGGCCTCACATGTTGTCTCTGAATGTTTACAATACATATTGGTCCATAAAAAAATCAATTGAGGTAAGTGTTTAGATGCAAAAAAAAATGCCAGTGGCCTATACAATTTGATTTACATGCTGATATTAATCATTTCACCATGCTCAAAATATCTCTGTTATTCACTCCTGATGGTTCTATGGATTGAAAGAGGAAACATGAATCAAAGGCATTGCCTAGATTCGAAAGAGGAAATCAAATCAAGTTTTATAGACCAATACATGTTTGAACAAATTTGGAATGTTCTCTTACTTCAAAAAATGCTCGAGCCGTGGAACAGATTTCACTTTGATCATGTTACATTGTGCTTACTTTAGCTAACAGATAATGTTTCAAGTTCTGCAAGACTGCATTTTCTTATTGGCAACTGGTAGTGGCAGTCTTATGTTGTTGCATGTAAATCATCTCTATTTCTTTCCAGTTGTATCATTAGCTTATGTGGTTTCTTAATCTTCCTTTCTTCTCTTCATTCGCCTGGTCCTTAATCATTGTTAACCTCTTACTTTGGAGTTGCATATTCTATTTAATATTTTGGTTTTATTTCAGAGGTGACGATTGATGGTATAAAGACATTAGAAAGCCTCTTGAATAGGAAGATACCGATACAATAATTGTTTTAATATATCCGTAATCGTATAGATATTACAATACGCACAGTTTGTTATCGATTAGAAATGTTAAAAGAACTTTGGTGAATTCCACTATATGGTATATAATTTGTTTTCAGTAAGACGTGCGTTGCACGTGCATTCCCACTAGTATTGTTTAAATTTTCAAACTTTGTTTGAATAAATACAATGATTATGTAATAGTATATTTTGAATAAATAACAATAAAATGATTTTTACTTTATTTTTTCCTTTTTACATTTAATATGGAAGAATTCATATCTTTAAATCCGTAAATCGAAATTTGACAAATAAAATGTCTAAGTCGATTAGAAAAATGAGAGGAATTCAAATATGCTTTCCATATCATCTTTTGCATCACAGAAATATCGATAGTTAGAAAATTTGACCTCTTTCGATGAATAGTCATGGTGGCCATTTGGACATGTACTACACCCAACACACTTATTTACATATGGTATGGAACCAGCTAGGTTTTGGTGGGGTTTCCGATGCTCCGGAGCCCCGCTTCGGTGAAACACTAGACCCGCTGGAAAAAAGTCAAAGTTCCGTATACCCCTTTGAACGGAGTCGAAAGGGGGTAGGCCAATGGAATTTTTTGCTTGGTTGTGTTAGATTAGGACATAGGAACATCCAAAACCAAGATCCACCCACCTCTTGTAAAGATTCCCTCTGTTTCGCCCGAAGTGGGAATTTTCAGCTATAAGTCCACCAACTTACTAGAGAGAAAGTGAAGCCGATAAATCCGGTCACACACCGGAGTACAATCGTGGACATGTACAACACCCAGCACACTTATATACATATGGTATGGAACCAGCTAGATTTTGGTGGGGTTTCCGACGCTCCGGAGCCCCGCTTCGGTGAAAGGCTAGACCCGTTGGAAAAAGTCAAAGTTCCCGTATACCCCTTTGAACGGAGTCGAAAGGGGTAGGCCAGTGGACTTTTTTACTTGGTTGTGTTAGGTTAGGACATAGGAACATCCAAAACCAGCCCGAAGTGGGAATTTTCAGCTATAAGTCTACCAACTTACTAGAGAGAAAGTGAAGCCGGTAAATCCGGTCACACACCGGAGTATATCACAAGAATATCAATAGTTTTAGAAAATTTGACCTCTACTATAAGAGTCATGGTGGCCATTTTAACCGCTTTTTGAAAACAATCAAATAAAGTAAACAAAACCTCTAAAAAAAGATATGGTGCAAAATGGCACCCATATAATTTCACAAAGAGTAATCCACATTTTATGAATAATCCTCAAGTATTAGAAATTTTCTTGATTCTACCTAATTTCGCCTAGTTAAATGAGTTTATGCTGATTTTTTGAAAATAATTTCTTCTATTTAAATGAGTCTTTGTGATGCAAAATATGATATAATTGTTAAATTTGGATTCATCTTGCTTTTCTAATCGATTTAGACATTTTATTTGTTAAATTTCAATTTACGGATTTGAAGATATGAATTATTCCATGTTAAATGAAAAATAGAAAAAAAATTAAAGGTATGCCGGCGGCTTTAGTCCGGGTTGGTGGCTCCAACCGGGACTAAAGGTCCATCTTTAGTCCCGGTTCGTGTCACGAACTGGGACTAAAGGTTCTCGCGCTGGGCCCGACCTCTGCGGCCGCATGTGGTGACCCTTTAGTCCCGGTTCGTGGCACGAACCGGGACTAAAGGCTCCGCACGAACCGGGACGGGGCTGGGCGGCGAGCTGGCCGGGTGGGATGCCCCCATTAGTACCGGTTTGTAACAAATTGGGGACTAAAGGTCGAAACCTATTGCCCGTTTTCCACTAGTGTAGCTAAGTCAAACAAAAGTTTGAACTGTTGGAAATGGCTAGACAATATATTTCAACATGTTATACAATTTCTGATTATTTATTTGTGCAATTCAAGCTTCTCTATTGTACACAATTTAGCCGACCAAGGACGGCGAACTGAGAAATAGAAAACTCGAACAAATAAATAAATTTAGAAATTTACCGGCGCGTATGTGATATATAGAGCTTCCTTATGCCGTCCCCTCTCCGGAGGAGATGCAGCACGGTCAGTGCAAAGGCATGGCCATTATCTATCGAGGATAGGCACAAGGTTTGGCACTTGGGAAGATTATAGTTCGTGTCATCCAGGAATCTCTTGAATCCGTCTCCTGCTCCTCCCTGAGAAATCAACAAAGAGCGCAAACGATCGAATTAGTGATTAGAAGGTGACACCAATGGAATAGCATTCTCGAAAGAAAACCAATGGAATAGTCTTTGCATGGGATGGGCGCACTATGAGCAGATGCAGTTCCAGATGCAGTTCTAGTCGCAGCTCGTCGACCGAGCTGAACCGTCGCATCAGAGGGGCCATCGCATCGCGCCGCTTGATTTTTAGCAGCCGGAGGTGGCTCCCGGCGTCGGCAAAGACGAAGTGTGGGCACTCAGCGCCCCAGACGACCTCGGCCAGCCTCGGCGCGGCAACATAGACGTCGTCAGCGTTAGACTCGACGTGCAGGACTTGGAGCGCGGCAGCGGAGACGTAAAGCCGGAGGGTCATCCCGACGTCGAACTTCAGGTCCTGGAGCGTGCCGGAGCGCAAGGAGACGTCGGAGGCGGCGACCAGCGTGAGCCCCCGCAGGGTGAGCTTTCGCAGCCGCGGGCACCGCGTGGTCACGAGGGCTTCCAGCGCCCGGCCTTCCACGGAGGCTCGGGTTATCTCCAGGTCGGACAGCGCCGCGAACGTGCCGGCCGGCGGTAGCCGGAGGAGGAACCGTACTCCGAGGAGCCAGAGATCAATGCCCGTAGCACGCTCGCACAGTGGAAGCTCGAGCTCCTCGCCCTCACGGAGAGCCAGCTCTTCCCACTAACCACTTGGATGACGGTCGGGGATGGGGAGGCTCACATTGAGGCGGAGCACTCCCGCGAGTAGGGTTGCAAGCGGGGCGGGCTAGCGGACAACGTGACAGTATAAACTTAGTACAAACGTAGTACAACGTGACACATCACACATGCATAGCGATCGATAGATTTTGTGCCAGCTGAGACGTTTTGCGGGCCGAAGCGGGCCGCCGCTTGCAACCCTACCCGCGAGGCGGAACGTGGATTTTGCTCATGCGTAAGGGGGTCCATGCGCAATCTGGGCCGTCGAATTCAGCGATCCGACGGGCAGGATTTACCGTTGAAAAGCGAGGCGCTGCGAGGCGAAACCTAGCCACGACGCGATGCGGTGGCCGGCGGCATCGCGGGGCACGGTGATCTCGAGGCGGTGGACGTGGCGGGCGGAGTAGGCGGCGAGCGCGTCGTCGACTGCGTCGAGGAACTTGGGCCCGTGATGGAACAGGTCGTAGCCGAGGACAAGTTCGGGGAGCCTGGTCCAGACGCGGCGCCAGCGCCGTGAAAGGACACTGGTGCACGCGGCGGCGGCGGCGGCGGCGGAGCCGAGGCGACAGAGGATGTCCTGTAGCAGCTCGTCGGGGAGGCGGCTGATGTGGTCCTTCCCGCTCCCAGCCTCCCACGTACGTTGTCGGCGGTCGTGCTCCATGATCTGCTAATTAGGGTTTGGAGGATGGCGCGCCGCTCGGTGCTGGTCTCGTCAAGTCAATCAGGCGGACGCGGTTTGGCTTGTTAGCAATAACCGAAAGCCACATCAGAGCATCTCCAAGCGGAGCCCCGAAAGTCAGCCCAAACGTCCGGGCGGACAGCCCGGACGTGTTTTGGGCCGAAAACTGCCACCCAACGGAGCCCCCCATAGCCACCCGAAACGACCGGGTGGTCCGGCACACCCCAAACCCAGCCCATATCTAGGGCGGGTTTGGGGCGGCCCGGACGCGTCCGCCCCTTACTCGCTGACAAAGCAGACCCACTACGGGAGGCTGACCGTCGCCGCTGAACTGCCGGCCGTCGCCGCTGACTTCCGCCGCGTGGCAGCTCCGTCCTCACAAATACCCCACCGGCCGTAACCCTACCTCACTCCACTCCCCACCCCGCCACCTCGCCTTCTCCGCTTGAGCGGCCGGCGCAATGTCTTCCTCATCCACCGACTGGGGCTCGGAGCCGGAGGACGAGGTTTCCGATGCGGCGGCGCCACCGGAACCCGTGGACGCGGAGGAGGAGGAGGCCATCCGCATCGCCGTCGAGCAATCTTTGAAGGAGGTCGGCGGCAGATCCAGCGCGGCGGTGCCGCCAAGCGGAGGCCCATGCAGCCGCTGGTCCGAGCTTGCGCCGGTGCGGCGCCGTGCAATGCCGGCGGGATCTGTGGCGGCGTCATCGGCTCCTCCACCGCGCTCCGCTCCGGTAAGATCTGCGCCTCCCCATCTCCGCCTCCCCGTCTCCGTCTCCCCGCCCCCCCCCCCCCCCCCGTCCAAGCTCCACCTGGGTGGAAGATTCTGCCGGACGGGGCCGGCGGATGGCGCCTCCTTCTGAAGACCCCGCCGTCTTCGAAGCGGATGCGCACGCCGGAGACGGAGGGGAAGGCCTACCGGCAACTCCGCAAGGCGGACCCCGCTGCGGCGGAGCGGGCATTGCGCGTCGCGGCCAAGGAGCCGGTGCCGTTGGCCGTCTTGGAGCGGTCGTACACCACCGCTGAGACGGACGCCAGGAGCCTCCGCCGCAAGAACAAGGCGATGCTCGACGCCGCCATCGCCGAGTCGAAGAAGGAGGCGGCGAAGAGCGACCGCGCGGCCAGGCTCGCCGAGGAGCAGACCCGCGCCGTCCTCGCCGCTCGCTCCAACAGCTCCGCCTCCTCCAACGCCGACCCGTACGCGGCCTTCGAGCTGTTGCGCCGCCACCGCCCTTCCGCTGATGACAAGGGGAAGGGGCCGGCGTCAAGGCAGTGAGTGCCGCCGATGGAGGCGAAGGGACCGGCGGACAGAGAGGATGGCGGCGCCGCCGGTTTGCCTACTTTTGCTACAATTTGTCTATATAGTTTAGCCCAACTATGTATGTAATCCGAACTATGAGCTCCGATCGAACTAATCTTATGCAATCCGTACTACATTTGAGCTCCGATCTACGTTCTTTATTTACGTTGCATGGCTAGTATGGTTTTGAGGATGCGGATATGGGGGGCATGGTTGTAGGACACCTTTTTTGGGGTCTGTCCGGTCGCTGTCCGCGGACACGTCCGGACGTGTCCGCGGACACTTTGGCGGCCAAATTTTGCAACTCCGGTTGGAGATGCTCTCATGTCCCAGATGTACCCCATAGCAAAAGCTGAAAAGCAAATACAGAGCTTGGTCTGGGTTGAGAGGAACCAAGATTTTTAAAAAAAAATTAGGGCTCATCTTTTGATCCAAAGGCAAAAGCCCCATAATGATCTCCCCTACCACATGATAAAACTTAGTTGGAAATCCACCAACTATCATGACCATCCAATTTGTATCCAATGAACGATACGATTCCTACGAATTGATGTGTTGATAAGACAAAAAATCATGTTAATGCGTGGTTTTAATTTTTTTTTTGTGAATGCATGTCCAGAAATTTTTGTTAGTACATGAATTCAAGAAAATAAATTGCATAAATCCGAAAACTATTGCTAATGCATTAATATTTGAAAAATCATTGATAATATGTGCGCTGATCGTAAAGCTGTTGGACTTCTCACATAAGCGGGGGACATGCAACTAGGTGTGAAGTTGCATTTTCCAAAAAAAAACTTGAGGCTAGAAGAGCAGAGGTCCGGCAGCGCCCCTCTGCCTAAGCGTCATGGACAGTCAGCAAGCATCTAGAAATTCTTGGCTATTAAAAACTTTTAGTATTCCTTTTATGTGGAAGCAATTAGTAAAAATAATGTGCACGAATTCAGGGGGGGGGGGGGGGGGGGGGGGGGGGGGGGGGGGGGGGGGGGGGGGGGGGGGGGGGGGGGGGGGGGGGGGGGGGGGGGG